>VXAU01001444.1:717539-964074 GCA_013399695.1 Formicarius rufipectus | reverse complement strand
GGGCAAGGGAGGGCGGGGGGGTCCGGCGGGTCCCGGTGCGGGATGGCAGCCCTGCCCGCGTTCCTGCGCATCGCTGCTGCCGTGCAAGGTGCCGGGCGGGCCATCGGGACTGTCCCGATCCTTGGGCAGGGGTGGCGGCGGCGGCCCGGGGGTCAGGGATGGTAAGTTGGGGTGTCACAGGCAAGGAAACAGGCCAAAAGTCACGAGGTTTAGTGCAAGCGGGGTCTGGATCTGCCGTTTCGCTGTGTCGGAGGATCATATTAAAGCCCTGGAATAGTTTGGGTTGGAAGGCGGCCTTGGAGATGATCCGGGTGCGACCCCCCTGCCTCGGGCAGGGGCACCTTCAGGGACACTTCCAGGCGCCTCCGAGCCGGGCTTGGAAGAGGGTCTGTGGATCTGCGGCTCAGGCAGCCGAGAGTTGGTTTCCTGCCTTACTTTCAAACCTCTCGGAGTGAGTGGCATGGCGGGAGGGGCAGCGCGGCGGGGCTCTCGGGCTGAGTTTTGTTGTCTCGGATTTTTAATGTCCATTTCACGCAAACTGATAGTAGGACGTAGGGTTTTCTGATCTTGCATCCCTTTCTGTGTGTGTGAAATCGGAATCCTTATTTTTAGTGGGATCGCAAAACCGACTGAATAGTTCTGGTAATACTGCTGCAAAAGATACTATAGTTTGTGTATAGGTATTATAACTTGTGTTAACAGGGTGAATACTTATTTAACTTGCAGGCATGTGGGGTTATAGTGGAGCTAATCAAAAGCAAGAAAATGGCTGGCAGAGCTGTGCTGTTGGCAGGACCTCCTGGAACTGGCAAGGTATTATTTTTCTGTTTTGGTATGAAATAAAGTATCCCCAAATCTTATTTTGTTTTCACTTGTTGTCATATTTGTTTTAGTGTGGTTGTTTCATAATGTTTTCATCTATTGGAATTTATCAATGTACTAACATGGTTTCCTGCTTTTCATTTTAATGTTTCCCATGTCATCAACATTGGTAGTATCCATTTGTGTGATCAGCATCATAAATGTGAAACCACCTCCTGAGGTTACCAAACACATGGCTAACATGGGCTCTGAAAAAGTCTTAAAAGTTAATTTTGTAGTTTTTGCATTCTGTGTTTTGTTCCCCATGCTGTTTGAGGCTTTTTGCATTTCTAGCAGATGTCAAATTCCAATGCACAGTATGTAAGGTTTTTGTAAGTCTTTGGCCAAAGTCATGTGTTTTGGGGGAGGGTTGTTAGACCTGTCAGACGTTATAGTCTTAACATTACATTGATAGTTGATATATGGAAGGTGATATGATGAGGAAAATTAACTGTGCAGAAAGAATCCTTTGTTAATTCTCATCAAAATTAATATGTGGGGTTTGATTTTTTTTGTTTGTTTTCTTTTCAAGACTGCTTTGGCTTTAGCTATTGCTCAGGAACTGGGAAGCAAAGTTCCCTTTTGTCCTATGGTTGGAAGTGAGGTCTATTCCACTGAGATAAAGAAAACAGAAGTTCTAATGGAAAACTTCCGTCGTGCAATTGGTAAGTTTCGGGAAAGCAGAGGAGTTAAATATTTGCATTGTACATATTTGTTTCTTTTCCAGTCATCTAAAAAGGAAAAACTTTTCAGTGGGCATGGTGTTCTTGGATTATATTTTCCTTATTTTCTTCATTGATGATCTTAATTTAGTGAATCTCTTCCATGCTTAATGGAATCAGGCTTTCTCTTTATAAGCCATAATTTAATTATTGCATTATGATTTATTCTACTTCCCCAAATTCTCCTCTTGTCCTCCACATTCACCTGTGGTTTTGCTTGTGACTTGAGTAAAGCTGAAAGAAAAATTATTTTTAGTTTCCTATGTTAGCAGAAATACTTGTGGACAGAAAAATGCTCCCTCCTTTTTTACTTTAGTGATGTCACCCTACTAAACAAACAGTCTTATCAGGGACTCCCAAACAGCAGCTTTAACCTGACTTGATTTTCCAGAGAGCACAAAGAAAGTTCCATGCCGGCAAAACAGACTCTTTTACTTAATGTCTTCCTCAGTTCTGGAGTGCTTTTACAAGTTTGATGTAAATTGGTTTAATTTGTAGCACAACCTCGGTGACAATCTAAAAATCTCTCATACATTCACTGCTGACAGCTGATAAATGCAGGTAGAAGTGGCCCTTGTTTATGTGAGGATTGGCTAAAGACAGCCCAGCTGAGCTTAGTCCTGAACTTAACAGTTAATATTCCTGCTTCTATACCATGTTTCCTCTTGCAGTTCATCTGGGTATTTGGCAGCAGGAAAGTGAAGAAGTATCTCAGTTTTCCAGTGAAACGAAAGCATTCCATTGACTTGTGTAAGAAAGCAACTCTCAGTAGTCTCTGCTCTTTTAGTTACCATGAAACAGGCAGGGCCTGGGGGAGGGAAGCCAGAGACTCAGTAGTCTGCAAAATTTCCTTGATGTGATGAAGTTCCCTGTCAGAGGTTTGGAAACCTGACCCAGCAGATGAAACTTATGCCATCCATGTTGTCATTTCTAGTGATATCAGTATTTTAACTCACTGAGGTTTAACAGCCAGCTACATTGTTAGTTCCCTGCATTCCCTGAATGTCAGTAGAGAGACACTTCTAAACAAGTATTAGTGTTAATGAAAGATGGAACTTCTTTTATTCCTTTCTGTTGAATTTCATGTCACATTTTCATAACACAACCTTTATTGAATATTTTTATCAACATAAAAAGAAAAATCTGAAATATTTTAGAGGACTAGTAACCACCATTTCTTGTAATGTAACACTTTCCAATTGGGTTTTAATCTCAGGTAGGTTTTAGCTTCCCTACTTGGTAAAGAAATCATTTACAAGGGTTTAATTTAAAAAAAAATAAATTTTGTACCCACAGTGTAGCATCAGCTGTGACTGGGTGCAAGAGAAGCTCCAGTTCACATGTCCATCAGTACATAAAGTATTTATTTAAGTTTTTTTGAGTTTTGTTTGTATGTTTCCTTAGCAGGTTCTGTATACATCATCTATTTTTCATAATCATGCATTTTACTTTCTGGGGGTTTAGCCACCTCAAAACCTATCAGAGATGTTAACATCAATTATTTTACTCAGTGGTTGTTTTTCTTATTTTCTTGGAAACTATGGAATCTGTCTGGTTTAGACCCATTAGTGTACAAGGAAGCAGGAGTAACTCTGAGTTTACAGAGTTTTTATTGTTGAGAGTCATATAATAAAAGACTTGACACAGTCTTATGGCCAAGTAGTGTTTGGGATACAGTAGAGAGTTTATAATATGTAGGAAATATAAAAGGTCAGAGTGGGAAATGAGAACACAGGCTAAAAGAAACTTCATCTGAGAAAGATTAATTCGGTATAGAGCTCATTAGCAGCTGGTGAGGATGATGACTGCAGCTAATGTTAGAGCTCAAGTGCAGTAAAAAATAACTGCTGGAATAGCCACTGCATAACTGCTCCTGATGTCTCCCAAGTGTAAATGCCAGTAGATCAAACAAGCGCTATTTAACTCCACTGTGAGCTGGTGAACCAAAACATGAAATATCCCACAACTGCTGCCTTGGACTCATGTCTGATTTGTGAAAAGGAGATTTTCTGGCTTTAAGAACTCTTGAGAATAAAGTTCATAATCAACATGTGCAGATTGATTTGAAGGCAAAGTATTATCAGCAAGTTCAAAGCATCAACAACCTTTGTTCAAATGGTGTTCATCTGTAAATATTTTCTACAGACACATCTCTGTGAGCACATTAGTCTGGATTAGAGGCAGGTTTTGGAAGCAAATCCCTGAGTTGTCCTTGCTGACTCAGATTTGGCTTGTGCTGTGGAACAGACTCTGAGCACGTGAACTGGATTCTTTTCAGGTGAATTGAAACTGGAAGATGTGCTTTAGGAACATACAAAACATGCACACAAACAGGCTTCCTTTTTCAGAGCAGAATAGAACTTGCCCCAGAAGTTAAAAACCAAAACGAAAAGAACAGGCAAACCTGTGAATGGCCAGTTTTTGTGGCACCTCAGTTACACTGTACAGATTCCCATATTGCTTCACATTCCTTACATATGAGCCTATGTGATGCAGTCGTGTCTAGGTCTGTTTTGTAACTCCAAGGTTCATTAATTTTTTGTCTGATGTTTCGGCACACCTGAAAAACAATTTTAAAAATTACTGAAATTGACTTTATATACAACTTCTTGTGTAGTTCAAAATAAGAGAAAGCAAGCATTTCTTATCAAGGAATTATCATGTTATCCACAGTTAACTTACTTCTTTCATTTCAAATACTGGTCTGAATTTGGGCCCAGTAGAGGGAGACAGACTCGTATATGTCAGTTCTTCATAACCCCTATCAGCAGCTCAAGATTACTGCTGAAGTGTCTGATCTATTTCAAAGCAAAATGGAAAGTTACAGAACAAGGAAAGTTTTATATAGTCCTAATAGCCTCAGACTGGGCAGGATGACTTCCTTATATCTTGTTACAGCCATTCATTATTTTTGGTATGGCATGTGTGTCTCATAAAATACTTTATAGAGTCTCTTCAGATGTGGGTTCTTTGAACTTCTGTGTAGTAAGAACATATGCATAATTGTAGTGGTCGTGGTGATGATAGTGGTTTTTCTTTGGAACAGTCTAACTGTAAAACTCTTCAGCTCTATATTATTCATCAATTGAAAATAACTTCACAAATTACAGTAGTTGTGATTAGAGTAGAAGATACCCCGATACAACGATGATTGCTTGGCTGTCCGAAAAATAACAAAGTAAGGATGTCATTGTTAGCTATTTTGGAGTAGTTCTAAATTATAACAGTTTCTGCTAGATTTCATGTAGCTCACCTTTTGCTGTTGACTTGAAAAATATTTTAAATGATACATTAACATTTTCATAATTTTACAGTGTTCTAACACAATACATGTTAACTAATTTTTGTTGTTTTTAACTCAATTGCTAAAATGAAGTTTTTTATGAAGTTCCTTTTTTTTTTCCTGTCTTTTTGTCAGTTTTGCAGGGCTTTTTCTGATGGTCCCAAAATTGTATAAAAATCACAGTTATATTAATATCACTAGTTTTCAGAAGATGATCTGTGTCTGTGGCTTTAGCATAAGGGAACAAATCAAGCAAATGCCCTCTTTTTGGGTAGTGAAAAGAGAAAAGGTCCTAAGATTTACTTTAAGAGCTAATAATAATGAACAGAAGAAAATAATTTCTAAGGGTTCAATAAACCTCTTTGCAGGTTAGAATGAGCTTTCATTCTGATGACATGGAATGAATATTCTCAATACTGAAGAAGAGAGCAATAATTATTCTTTCAAACTTTAGAAGTAAAATGTTGCCATGAAATGTAGTGAAGCCTGATAATATGTTACATTCTGTTGATAGTAAAGCACCAGACTCCTGAGTGTATATGGCTGTTGATTTGTGTACTGAAACCGTTCTAAACAATTTCTTGCAGGATTGAGGATTAAAGAGACCAAGGAGGTTTATGAAGGAGAAGTCACAGAACTAACTCCATGTGAGACTGAAAATCCTATGGGAGGGTATGGTAAAACGATCAGCCATGTAATAATAGGACTCAAAACAGCAAAGGGAACCAAACAGTTGAAGGTATGTGTGCTAGAGTCTCAAAAATTAAGTATTTCGGGTTTGCATCTTCTATTTTTAGCACTTACTATTTCCATTTCAAGCTCTTGATCCCCATGGAGAGGGGAGGCCAGGTTTACTGTGTGTACAGTCATGTACATGTTTATCTACTTTATGTAGGATATTGAGATTTTAGTCTTTTCTCCTACTAATGGAAATTTTTGATAAACCCATCACTTGGTTAGCAGCCCCTGTTATTTTTCTGTTTAATACACACTTGTATGTCTTCAGTGAGTTAAAGATGAATTTAAGCAGGAAGAGATCCTGATGCAGTTTTGTAGATCATTAGTACCACAAAAAAATGGGCTTTGTTGTGACTTAGTCCGTGTTACACTCACTGACCCTGGCTACCAATTCGTGTTCATGATAATAAACAGGGGAAAGCTCATTTTGGTTTTTTTTATCAAATTCTCAACCAAATTTTTGAGGGTGATTTTGGGAAATCTTGCCCATTTTAGAATAAATTGTTTTTTCTGTCTCTTCCCTTCTTCATGGGGAAATGTGCTCTAGTGAATACTTGATAGAGAACTGGAAATTGAGCTGGTGTGCTGCCAGCTCAGGCCCACTTTCCCTTTGTTTTCTTGTACAAGTCTCCATTCAATTTCCCTGTCAGACTGGGAGAGAACTGAAAGCTGTCTCTGTTAAGTATCGTCTTGCATTTGTTCACTTTGAAAGCAAAACAAAGAGCAAAAGTGAATAAACATGTACCTAGAGAAACAAAAAAAAAGCATCTAATTTGTTCCACACCCACTCTCCCTCACACAGCTCCACAGAGGGTAAGGACTCAAGAAATCAAGTAACATAATTCAATGCTGTAGCCAGATTTTTTATAAAAGTTTTGCTAGAAAGCCAGAGAAGTGCTGCTTCCTAAGTATAAATGTATTGTCACATTACACAAAGGTATATTTTGTAACTGGTATCATTACGTTTCTGGCACTGTCACTTCCTTTTTGGTAAGGCAGTAAGTTCTGTGTGTCCTTCAGATTAATTCTCTCTCCCTACTCCAGGTGTTACAGCTTTATAAAATCCTACAAGTATTGTCGGGGTGAGTTGCAGTTTAATTTTGTCTGGTGAGAGTGTGCTTCAGACTAAATTTCTTTACCTTGATTACCACAACAATATGGAACTGTTCTGACCAACTGTGCTGTTTGCTTGTCTCCAGCTGGACCCAAGCATATTTGAAAGCTTGCAGAAGGAGCGAGTGGAGACTGGTGACGTTATTTATATTGAAGCAAACAGTGGTGCCGTCAAGGTAAAAGAAAAGTTCTGTACTTTTATGCAGGTGTACATTTCTTGCAGACCTTTTTCTGCCTTTGTCAGATTTGTTAACCTTAACTGACGTGAAGTGGTTACATGTAAAATTTTAGAAAGAGCCCAGTGCTTTCCTTATCTGGGGAGAAAAGTCTCTTTTGAACCAAAAGAACGTGATGATCTGGTTCACAAATAAGGTCATCTGGCAAGGAAGTTATCGCTGATGCTGTCTGGATGAGTCTTTTTTCTGTAAGATCAAGACATCTTTAGGGGAAGAGGGGAAAAACCAAACAACTTTAGTCATTTTCAGGCTGACATGTGCAGCGTATTTAATCTTTTTTTTTTATCGCTTTGGTATTTTCTCCACAAGATATATACATGTAGAAGGGAATACTGCATAAGTTAGCATTCTTTTCATATCTGATTTAGAAAGTAGTGTACAGTGATACTTGCTGTGTAATGGATGAGCATAATATTTTGTATCATATAATAAATCACCCACCTACAAAGGAGTCTTGAACAGTTCTCCCAATCTCTAGTTAATCTGCTGGATTTGTCCTTTGGCAAGAATTGCGTATGGGTAAAAAAAGGGGAGAGAGGAGTGGAATATTCTTCTTGCCACTGAAAATATCAAGTGTTTTTCAACAGAGTTTTTGAGCTTTGATCTGTAGATAGGGTATGCCTGTTACTGAGCAGGGAATGGGATGTCTGAGTTGTCAGCTGAAGCTTGTCAGAACTGGAATTGTGAACTAAGCCCTATAGCAAGTTCGTGTCACTCAAGGTTTGGGCACTGAATTTAATTCTCTACCTGGGTTTCTCTTTTCTATTCCTCAGAGGCAAGGCCGGTGTGATATCTACGCTACAGAATTTGACCTTGAAGCTGAAGAGTATGTTCCCCTGCCTAAAGGTGATGTGCACAAGAAAAAGGAAATTATTCAGGATGTCACCCTGCATGACTTGGATGTGGCCAATGCTCGACCTCAGGTATCTGACTTCACAGATTAAGACTTTACAGGAAAATTATTTAATATAAATGTGATGGTTATGAGAATAATTGAGGTGTAGAAGGTTGAGCTGTCCTAACTCTCCTTCAAAGATTCCACCACAGGAAAAGCAGGAGGTGTTACACCCTGAAGGCAAGTCTACCTCTCTTCAGGGAGGTGATGCTGCAGCTGGTTAGAGGTTAAAGAGGCAGCTACTGCATTAGGGTTTGTGCACCTGGTCAGAGAATATTTATCAGAATACCTCTCCTAGCACTACAGAGAATAGTCTTAGAGCCACAGCTGAGCTTCCATGCAGGTAATTAGGATCTGTTACCTTCACAGTTAAATGTGTAATCTAGACCTAGCTCTCCTTTCCTCCACCACTGTACCCTATCCCTTGCAGAAAAAAAGCAATGTGGGCTGCTCCCCTTGACCAAGAAAAGAGATAATTACTTTTTCTCCAGAAGCAAAGCTACCTACAAATGTGAGACAGCAGCAGCCAGGCCTGCATCATTTCATTTATCGAAAGTTCCGAATGCAGCTTAATATATTCTGCTCTGTGTTTCTGGTTTTGTGGCTGTGAAATGGAAACTGCAAGCACTGTGACGAAAGGTGACTTGTATTTTTAACTGCTGTGGATTGTGTTGATGTCTCTGCTTCCTTCAGAAATGTTTCTTAACCACTTGTTAAACTTTGTGAATTCCAGTAGAGCTCTGCATGTATTGCAGCAAAAAAAATTAGAAAATAGGAAAATTACTCCTTGCCGTATCTTAACATAAATCCGCTATTGAGGGAATTCTATGTCAGAAACAGAAGCCACTAACAAGTTTAAAGGCTGGAATCCCCACAGTATAATGTAACCCCTTAACCTACTCAGTTTCAAAATAAACTTCCTTATTTACAGAATCATTTATCTGGTAAAAATCACGGTATTCAAAAATCTTAAAACTGAGAAAAATTGTTCCTGTGTTAACATGTTGAACACCTACCATGCATGGCGGCAATCTAAGTTTCTGTTCCCTGACAATTCTATGCCTTATGAGTTTCTCTGTGACAATTTTTTGCAAAGAAAATACCTCATTTTGGTTTTTTGTACTCTCCAAATGAGCAAGGCTGAAGAAAGGGTGAGGTGGTAGCTAGGTGATTGTTTCTAGAATACTGCTGTGGTGAAGTGACCTAAACTTTGACAGATTATCAAAGACTGCTGATATAAAGTATCAGGGTAACTGTATGAAATAGCTTCTTTAACCAATTCCCATTTTTTTAATAAAATTCTCAAATTATGTGCTCACTACGTGACCTCATAGCTCATCTGTAGCTTTCATTTCCTAGGGAGGGCAAGACATCCTTTCTATGATGGGACAGTTGATGAAGCCGAAGAAAACTGAAATTACTGGTATGAATCCTGCATGGTATCTTCAGACCAATATAATCTATGTGTTAGAAAAGGATTGAAAATAGGGTTACTCCTGCAGCATGTTTAAACATATGCCTACATAATACTAATTCATAAATATTCAGATTTCAAAAAGCAGTCATACATCTGGTATAATGGCAGTGGATGGAGACAGTACAAGTTACTGTTTTATGCATATAGTGGTAAAATATATTATGTGCTCTGCACCCATCTCCTGGGGAGAGAGATCAGAACACCAGTGCCTTTCCCCTTTTCACAACATTCCTGCCATAGAGTGTGAGGTTCACACTTTCAACAAAGAGCCAAACTGAACAGCAGTAATACACAAAATCTAAAAAATGTTAGGGTGTTCGCTTATGTGAAACAATCATACTGAATTTCAGTGGAATAGAGAAATGGCACCTCTGTATCAGCTGTCTATGGACCTGATGCTCCACGTGCACTGCTGCTCTTCCTGCATACCGATCATTGGAGGAAGTGATATCTACAGAGATTTATTCTCCTTTTGCTTTCAAGGAAATTGTGTTTCACTAAGTGATTATCTACATTTTAGATCAAAATCTGTTTCAGTGCCTAATTGAATGGTGGTCTTTTGAAGTATTTTGTCTGTCTCAGAGGTTCCTTTGTTTATTCTAATATCAGATTTATCAATGTAACATCTTGCATAGCTTTGAGATCCATATGTTCACAGAAACTTACATAGCCACTTATTTTCTTTTTTGGTTAAACAAAACTTCTTTGCTGAAACACAGTAGCAAGATTTCATTGTTTCAGTGAGGTTCTTTTCAGCCGTGCTTGGAAACTTCAGTAAGTTTCATGTTTTAGACTGACATTTGACTGACTTCTCCACCCTCCATCAAACTTGCCAAAACCACAGCAATCAATTTTTCACAAGCCTTGTGAGAAGGCAGACTACCCTAGTTAAGTGTGAGAAGTTTGGTTTAGTAATATTTTGTTGCACGGATGTCTCCCCAAACAGTACTAAATGCCACAGAATTTTATTGCCACACAGGTTTTTCTTTGTGGCAGTAGAACACTATTAAACTATGAAAAAATTGAAGGAAAATTTTCCTTGCCTTTAAACCTCATCTACTGATCTGTAGATCAGTAGCAGAATAGCTAACAGTTTCTTTTTGTTCTCAGACAAACTACGAGGAGAGATAAATAAGGTGGTGAACAAATACATTGATCAAGGCATTGCAGAGCTAGTCCCAGGTGTGCTCTTTGTGGATGAGGTTCACATGCTGGATATTGAATGTTTCACATACCTACACCGAGCATTGGAATCTTCTATTTCCCCCATTGTCATCTTTGCTTCCAACAGAGGAAACTGCATTATCAGGTATGATGTCTACTCTTGAATCTTCCAGTTTGCATTGGTCCATAAACGTCTGAATTAGCAGTATCAGTAGAATTAAAATCTTTGAAGGCTTTTGTCTCTGACACTGACACCTGTGATAATCCCCTGCATGGGTTACAAGCTGCATCAGTGCTTAAAAACTGTGTGCGAGCTTCACGATGGGACAAGCCTTTAATGCCAGGCTGAGTTAAAGAATGGAATTCCTCCTTTTATTTCCACTAACACACCTCCTTCTCTAATAGCTTCTGAATTGTCTTACTTCCTGGATGATCTGTGTCAGATTTGTACCATTCTCATTGCATACCTCAGCATATCTGTTGCCTGCACATTAGGGACATCAGAAATCTCTAATACCATAGTTTCCTGCTTCTTCTGGATTATTTTGCTATTTGCTGCGCTAATTGCATCAGACTTCAGCTTCTTGTTCTTTCTGCTAAGGCGTGTTGCAGTTCATCTTCTCCTTGTTCCTACTACATTGGTCTGGCTTCTTATGTTTCTTCAGTCTCACCAGCTAACTTGTTTTTCATCTCCACTTCATGCCTCCACTTTGATATTTTGCACCCACACAATGAATTTTTTGCATGTTCAGTAAAAGTGCTCTTCTCTTTCAGAGTCTTCTGTAAGTTCTACTGCTAATTTGTGGTCTAGGTCTAATTATGTCTAAACAAGCTGTCATTAACTGTGATTGCTGCTCTTTAAATTAATTTAATTCAGCTGTGTAACCAGTCTTCTTTCCCTCATAGTGGCTCATCTGGTATTAATCTCTCTCTGTTTGCATTGCTTAGAAGTGAAGGTGATAAGCCCTTCAAAAATGTTTAAGGTGGACATTGCAGCATTCTCTCTGCAAAGGCATAAAAAAGCTGTTCTGTAAAAGTAGAGGAAGTAGAGGTCTGTCAGCATGGATTCACTGCAGAACTTTATATGGCAAAACTGTTTTAAGAAAGGAAGCTTTCCATATAATAGTGGCATCTAAATTTGGAGTACCAGGGCCGGGATAATACCTAAATACTAGCACTGAACTTAGAAATGTTCTTTACTATCACTTTACTGGTTTTACTGCAGTCTTTGTAATTCTTATTTCTTACACTCTTGACTTCACAGCAAATTGTGGTGGTCTTGGAAAACCTTGAGTACTTGTGTCTGCACACTTTGCTGTTGGGTGTTGTATGTCAAACAAAATGATGGGGATCTAGATCCTGCTCTATCCTTCATGCACAGACCTCCACTTCTCTATTTGCTGGATTGCAAGCATGGGATGTAAACCACTGAAGTGTTCACTGGAGGGATGGGGGAAAGGATGGAACAGTGTAATGGCTTGCTCAGCAAGAGGATATGTTCTCCAAAGGGATGATAGTGTATAAAATTTCTACTGATACTGCTAAAAAACCTAGTAAGAATGATTTGTTTCTTGCTGGAAGATACCTTGGAATATTGTATATGGTGAGACAAGTGGGAAACCATGAAGGAAAGCACCTCTAAATATATTAGAGTAGCATGTTTAAGAGCTCCAGAAATACTGTTTGTTTCCCATGGACTGTTCAGTATGAACTTCAGACTGGAACGTTTCCTGTCTCTGTCCAAGGAGTGTGTGTGTGTGTCTCTGCAAGACACAGGAGTTGTAAACAGATGTGTATTTACTTATTCTAGTCAAATCTATACTGAACTCAGAATAATATCTGATCTCCTTCTGTTTGGTTTCTCCTTTAGAGGCACAGAGGATATCGTGTCTCCTCATGGAATACCACTGGACCTCCTTGATAGAGTAATGATTATCCGAACCATGCTGTATACACCCCAAGAAATGAAGCAGGTACATGCTGCATTTCAAAGAACTTGTAGTATCCCCAGAGTTCTGCTCAGCTTCTGCCTGTTCTGTTACTATGGAGTTGTTTCTGGTCACCAGGGCTTGTGCCAGAAAGCTTCCCGCTTCCTAAATGTGTGCTGCTTTAGGAACCATTACAGTGAGCTGGTTAAAACTGTGTATGCAACTTCTTAGTCTGATTCCCACCCACTGAGGAGCTGCTGAGCGTATCTAGAACTGGGAGTTACATCTCATTGTCATGAAATGGCATGAGTTGTTATCTGAAGTGTTCTCTTGCACAAATGTGCTTTCCATAGTTGGCAGATTCCAGCAGGTAGTGCTTTTTCAGTTGGTACAAGATGAAGTGTCACTTCTTGAGACCTTTGGTCTCAGACCTCAGGCTTTTCCCTCACATGAGAGGTGAGATGGATTGAGGAGAGCAGTTGCGTTTTTGCCTTTGTGCCCTGTACTTTATGCTATTGGGGCTGTCTCCTGAAACTGGGAGGATTTTCATGCTCCTAGTCAAGTTTGGAAAGGTAAGCACAGCAAGTGTTGCAGAGATATGCTTCCAAATGCCTGGGACTTTTCCTGTGGGGCCATCCCAATGTATTGTGTATCGATTATAATGCTTGGTGCCATTATGACACATTGAGTCAAAGATCCCCCCTTATTAGCGTCTCAATGCTGTGAAGTGACACAATGCAGAAGACATTACAGTTTACCATGTCAATTCTTTGTATTATTTAAGAGATAGTGTCAATGGAGGAGAGCCTTGTCACAAGATAATAGTCTCCTGCTGCTGGATAAGTGCCAAGGTGAAGCCTAGGCGTTTATCGAACATAAACTTAGAGGCAAAACTTGTTTTCAGTTGGTTTGGGGAGCTTTTCACAGATGCTGTTGTGAGCTGTTCTCAGGATGATTTTTTTTATATCTAAAAGGACACTGTAAGGCATTGTGATGTAGATTGCAGCAGAAGCAGCCCAGTGATTGAACAATACAATCTGGTTTAGTCTGTATACAAAACAAATTTAAAAGTGAGACTTTTACTCAGTCTGGGATATTAAAGACTGTCTGGACTTGCCTGTAAGTGAATTCTGTGTAGTTAGTGCTGTATGACTGTGCAGATAATAAACTGCTGAAGAGCTGGTTTCTGAGCTGCTGATCTTCAGAAGAGCTGAGTAAGTGCTGTGATTTCCTCCCTCCCCAGGGATGAAGAAAAGGAAGTGTTTACAGTAGCATTTCCTAAAGCTAAAAATAGAGTCTAGGCATTATGTCCCATAAATCATCTTCTCAGGGTCAGATAATCTCATCTTCCCTTAAATTAAAGCTTTCAAGTGATGACCTCTCACGGGAGGAGAGGAGAAGCTATTACACTTAACTTTTGTTTCTAACTAAATACAGTTGGGTGGGTATTTAGAAATAAGACATTTGTAAGTTCTCTATTTTTGCTCCCATTTTTCTTTCATATTAGGAAAAAAAAAATCTGTTATTGATGTTTCTGTGTAAGACTCTGCTTTGGTCTTTCACAATTGATTTCTTTATCTGCACAGAATCTGCTTGTAGATCTGCTGAAAGTTTATTCATAACCAGCTCAAAATACTTATTTTTGTGTTGATCAAGTAGAAATCCCATTGTGTAGTGCTGTCTGAGAGCAAGACCCACAGCTATCTTAGTGCAACCAGAACAGGGAAAATAATGACTTCTATGCATACTCTAGTCAGATATTTTTGTAATCAAACATTTTGCATATGTGTCTGCTGTCAGATATTAGAGGTTATAACTGAGACATTTTGTTCCTAATGTATTTTATCAGATAAACAGTTATTCTCCTATTCCACAGTAAATTCATATATAAGCAAACTGCTGGGTTAATGGCTTGGGCCCCAATCTTTAAGATTCTACAAGGTTTCTAGAAAAAAAGTTATTTTAAAAAGGTTGTTAAAGATGTGGCATTGAAGATACAAGTTTCTAGCAGAGGAAGAACAAAGTAGCATTGTTTGAATGAAGGGAAAATGATGTTTAGGTGATGTAAAAGTAAAAACTCTTCAATCTGAAATTGCAATTTGCAGCAGGATTGCCAGTATTCAGTATTAATATCTTAGTACAAACTTCCTTCCATTTCAAGACCCTTTCGTACTCTGTTCTCTACCCTGGCTCCCCAAGCATGTTTTTATGGCTTTAATTTAAACGAGTGCTTCTTGATATCTTGTTTACAAAGCTGCCAGAGTGAAAAATACCTGTATTATATGAGGCTTGCAGTTCCAGAGTTATCTCAGCACTACAACACAACATCATTATCCAGTCTGCCCCTTATCACTCAGCTGGTAATACGGACTACAGAGAGACTTGTGCCACTTTTGTTACAGCTTTATATGCTCAGGCTTATTGGCGATATCTTCCTCTCCAACTTTGTAAAGATCTTCAAACTGGTACAAGCCTGAGACTGTTCTTGAAAGATTAGATTCTTCTTAGTGATTTTTTTTTTCTTCTTGCAGGAATAGGTGAATCACAGCAAGTAACTTTTTGATTTATTTTACTATCTCCTTGTCAATTAAATAAAAAGGGTGTTGTGAGCTGCTAAGGAAAGGGTGTAGCTTTCTGTAGGGCTTTTTGGAGGGCTCTGTGTATAGCAGCAGTGTTACAGTGCAGAATTCAGTAGCTGGTGTGGCTTCCCACAAGACTCCAGCTACTATTTGCTTCCTGCATACGTTTTCCATTTTCTTCTGTAAGCTCTCATATTCTGCTCCTTATTAGTAGATAAACTTTATTAACCATGCAGGGTTAGCAGTCCAGATGTGTAACTTTACCTGCCTTTTGTGATAATAGTTTTTTTGATGTTATATTTGCCTGTTCAAAGACTTAAAATTCTACAAATTGTGGTTTAGTGTTAAGTTACACCAGGATAACTTTACATGACCTTATTTTATAGCATACCTCATCTCTAAGCTGACAGTTTCCAGCTAAAGTAGTTTAGCATGTTAATTGTTCTGGTTGGTGTCTCATCTATTCTTCCCAACAGATCACAAAACTTCGTGCTCAGACAGAAGGAATTAATATCAGTGAAGAAGCTCTAAACCACTTAGGGGAAATTGGTACCAAGACAACCTTAAGGTAAGTTGGGCACACTTTTCTCTTAAGCATGACTGGATTTAAAAGCACTCTCTGTAGGACAGCTCACTCTTGGAAGTGAGACAAAACTCTCCCTTACAATGATGTGGTCTATTAAGAACAGTGGTAACATAAAAGAAGAGTGGTAATCCTAATCTTTCCTCCTTTAAGGAACGTGTGTGCTGGAGGGCTTACTGACTTTTCATGTTGCTGGTAGAGCTGTATGTTTCCTAACAAATGTCCCGCCCCTACATATCTTCAGTTCACTGGGATGCACTGAATTGTAATTACTCATGTGCCTCTGTTTGATCACAGGTACGCTGTGCAGTTGCTGACCCCAGCTAACCTCCTTGCCAAGATTAATGGGAAAGACAGCATTGAGAAAGAGCATATTGAAGAAATAAATGAACTTTTCTATGATGCTAAATCCTCAGCAAAAATCTTGGCTGATCAACAGGAGAAGTACATGAAATGAAAAGCTTATCATGTTAGATGCTTTGAAGTGGCTTTAACCCTTAGCCAGGGCTGGCTTAGTTATTGAATGAGAAATGTTAATGGCTTGTCTCTTTTGGGACTGAAAAATATTTAAATGTTGGACTGCTGTGTCAGGACAGAATTAACTAGGAAGTGTTCCTATTTCATTATCAACTATAAGATGCTCCATGAAGTGTGTGTAACATCTTAGACTCCCCTTTTATGAGTATATATGAAATTAATAGCTCTTGACCCGTCAGTTTTGTCTTTAGATTTTGTTACATAAGAGCTCTAACTGAAGTTGATGCTTAAGAACAGTCTATTTTCTTTATGAATGCTGTTTTAAAATAGTTTCACAGATGAGAACTTTTTTTTTTTAATCAAAGTTTGTCTGAAGTGCTTTGTAATAAAAAATGTTGAGAATAGTGGAAGTGTGCACGTATTCTCTCTAGGTCTTGACCTACCTAAAGAAACAGTCAAAATGAGGTGGAATTAACAAAGCTAAATATGAGTAAAATATTGCAGCAAATGGAAAAAACAGTAATGGGACCTTTTAGAAGTGTTTACTTTTTCGTAGGCTTTGTTTTTTATTTTCTGAAGACTTTTGTGTTTCCCCTAGAGTAACTTTCCTGGGTTTTCTTAAAGCAGATTAAATAAAAATTGCTTTCCATCTTGATTACTTATTTTTTCATTATCCCCACTTTATTGATCACCCAGAATCAGGAAGAATTTTCTAAGTAAAAATGAAATCCTGCTCTGCACAGACTTTGTATGAACTTTGCCTTAGTCTCAGGTTCACAGACTGGGCTTCCTTGTTTCGTCAAGCATGGATACCTAATTGCTTCACAGCTCTGAGGATAAATGATTTAAAGATTTAGGTCTTTGTAACACTGAAATACAAATCTCTGTAACCACATAAATGGATGAATTGGGGTAAAATGTAGAACCTTTATAAAGTGATTGACCTCACATTCCATATTAGAATCTTTGGGGATTTAAAACACTTTCTATACACATACTTAAATAAGCACAGTTCTTGGGGTAGGGTGGGAAGGAAAGAAATAATAACTTGTCACAGGACCCCAGTTTAACATAACCTTTTTAGCATCTGCAAAGTAAAAGGTTTCAATTAATACTTTCAGCTCATCAAAAAATTTACTCTGTGTTCCTAAATGAGACACTTTCTCACAAGTAGCAAGCATAGAGCTACTCAGCCTTCCACAAACCTTTCACAGGGACATCATTGGTTCTTCGCATGAGGAGAATCTCAGCAATATTACAGTAGGCAAATATGGGCTATTGCCCTTTGTTTTGTTTGTTTTTAAAGATAAAAAACACCTCTCTTATTCATTCTGCTTTCCTAAGAGGTTTTCTTCTAAGACTTCATGGGAATTAGAGAAGCTAAAATGATCACAAAGCCATAGCATGCATGTTTGTCTAAAATACAGTGTTTAATTGCTACAAATCAAATGTAACAAAGCTTTGTTATTAAATCAGAGAATTCTGACTTCTGAAACATGTAAGCTCAGTTGTCATCCTTTTGGGGAAGGAGTCCAGCTGCTAAAAATCTCTGTCCTTACCTCTTTATGGTCTAGAGACTTGTCTCTTCCTTGTGCTGAAGTGCTGTTAGTGGAAATTGCTAATGATTTTTCAGCTCCAAAAACTGTGGACTGGACAGCAGAGACTGCTGGAGGGGGGAAAAAAAAGCTGGAAGGAAGCTGAATGGTTTGGATTTAATAATGTTTTGATCACACTCAACCATCTCAGTCATGTAAAAACCTGTCCCATTCTTCAAAGCAAAATTCAGTACTCTGTCAGCCAACCCTAATTAGCTTTTGTACTTTAAATAATCTCTCTACTTCTTTCTCTACATCTGCAACTAAACAACAGTGACAGAGAGATTTAATGAATGATTTTTGGTTTATCTGTGAATATTTTTGGCCAAGGAGCATTCCTGCTTTCAAACCTAAAAATACTCTCTCTTACTGACTCCAAATGAATAAAGATTACAATTACACCATCAAACTAATTTTCACAGTGCTTCTAAAATATCTTTTTTACTGCAGCTGGATGGCACATTGTGTTTAGTGATATGACAGGATGGAAAGAGACATGGTGAATTAAGATGCTGTGTGGTCAAAACTGAACCTTTTTTTTCTGTTGCAGTTTGAAAGTCCTTGGCAATAATGAATGTAGTTTTTTTAAGAGTATACCATTTCTCTTTGAGTTTTCTGAAGTATCTAATTGATCAATTTAGAAACAAGTTTGAATAAATCCTTAAAAATTCTGAGCACCAAAGCAGTTGAAGGGCTCAATCAATGTTTGATGGCACTGGCTTTTTACTGTTAATTCATTCACTTGTCAGGGAAAGACCTACTGGGGCAGCAAAGTGTGGTTCCTCCTGCAATACTGCAATCTTTAGACCAGTGTTCCCACTTGCCTACCATCAGCAGGAAAGGGCAGAAACATTTCTCCTTTACCAAACCAATTGTTTCTATACTTACAAAGCGTTCTTTATAAAAAATTCAAGCTCTGTAAAACTGGGAAGAAATATCTGTTCTCACAAGTAGCGAAACAAGTGACTCTGTAAAGCTCGAGCTGGATAACCTACTAGACCTCAGATGCAAGCAAAGACCTGGGAAGAAGTGAACTGTGTGCCACACACTGAAAATAAGCAGTTCCATCCGACCTCAGTTTCATAGCAGACTCATGACTGATGGTCCTGTCACTTGAGACTGACTGCAGGTACAGAAGTGTACTTTAGCAAGAAAACAAGATCTCAAAATACACACGGGGGAAAAGCAGCAGCAATCAATCTAAATCAGCCTTTTTCTCAAACTTTGAGCAATTTAAAAGAGCCCCATCATTACATCATCACATAAGACCATTGTTACACCTGCCAAGTCAGCTGCAGCTCTGCAGCAGAGCTGATCCCAAACAATCCCTGGAAAAAAGCAAGGATCCTTCCAATGGACAACAACAGAACAGGTGCAGGGTGTGCTCAGGAGGGGCTGCTGTTACCTCCTGGTGTGCTCCTTCTAGAAGGACCTCGTGTTGTGTTCTGCACATCGATGTTTGTGCAGCAAACCATCCCCTGCCCCGGCTCTGGCAGAGCACAGTGCGCAGACTCTCCAGAGCCCTTGCCCCATGGTGCCACCTCTCTGATGGCCATTGAGTGTCTCCAGAAGACGTAGAGCTATGATAGAAAGGGAAAATCCTTCCACGCTAAATGGTGAGCCAATGTTTATCTAACCTATTAAGTGACGTCCAGCAGACTTACTGGTGTCAAAGCTTTGCCCATGAAAAAAAGTCTTTCATATTACCGATAAAAATAGTTCTGTTGAAAGAATTGCTGTACCATATACAACAGCTGCTGCTGAAAGATCTTTACAAATACGAAAATACTCTTGACACAAAACTGCCCCTTGAAGGAAAGAGGCACATGCAGCAAGGAGCATTCCCACCAAATAAGTTTGGTTATTAATATTAAATGTGAAAGAACAAACTATTATTTTAATTCTTGTCTTCCTATTTTCCACAAAGGTTGCACTTAATGCATTAATCTTCTCAGCGAAGTTTTTACGACCGATTGCCTACACACTATGAGAAGTTTCTCCATCCATTACTCGCAGGGAAACAGGCCCTGCTGTGTAGGAAAATATTTGTTACATCTTATCAGGGTGACACATAATCTAACAACAATTACAGCAAGCCCATATTTTGTACTATTTCGGTTTCAACGTGAAAAATAGTTCTAATATTAAACCTGGTGTGGGTGGGGGTTATAGTAACCAGTTGAATATTATAAGCTGTGATTTCCTTTCTGTGTGGAGTGGTGCCACACTCGGATCCAGCTCTGAGACAGTGGATACACATAAATCCAGTGTACGTGCCTCCTATGCAGATGCCATGGTGTGGTACTACCTGAAAGTCGATTCCTCCTCTTTATACACAGCAAGGTCAGAAATTGCCACGTCTTTCATGTGACCAGAAGCATTTAAAACACAATTAACCTTTATATGAAAATGGGAGATACTCTGAAAACTGACCCAGCTAAGGAAACCACTGCTGTGGCTAAGAAAATTCAAAGACTGTACACATCCTGAAAACTTTCCATCTTTAAAATTGGTCCTGAGGCCCTCAATGAAAAAATACATACAACACCTTTGATTCCCTTCTTTCATTGGCTTTTGCTATTTGAAATTGGGGTACCCACAAAGAGCAGCACCAGGATGAGCACAGCAGCTCATGGCAAGTTAAAGGCTGTACTGCAGATCATCAGGCACAAGACACATACACACCCTTTCTTTGGGCTGCAGGACAGCCAGAGGGTGTGCTGATGTTACACCAGTGACCTGTTTTACACACTGCATCCTCAGCACTGAGCAGGACCAGCAAAACACACAATAGGGAAAGTCCTCCTCTGCACTGTCACCTGCACACACATTTGGGGTGTGAGGTATATCAGTGTTCCTCAGGGTGGGAAATGATACAGAGAAGTGAAGATGATGCTTTTTATTTCTTTAGGTAGAAAATGCCCTGGTAATCAAGCGCCATTAAACCAGCTGGAGTTTGAAATAAACTCCACTGTTCTCATCCAGCCTCAGACTGCCCAGAAGCAAACAGGAACTTCTCCTGTCTAACATTTTGATACCCTTAAAAGGAACAAATACAGATACCCTGCTCTGTGCGAGCTCTGGGAGCTGGGCATAAACACCCTTCGGGCTCTTCGTTCACTGTCTGTATCTCCTCTGCTGATTGATAGCTTTAGAGCCTGTGCATAAATGTACATATTTTAATTGTGCACATCCCAGTAAGTCACTGACACCAGCAAAGTGACAGCATTGATACCTTGGGAGTTACAGCCACAAAATTTATTTAGTGACAACATTCTGACAAAGTGAGAAGCCAGGGAAAAAGGAGACTTTTTTTTTCTTTTAATCACTAAAAATTAAGAACTAGTTTTGTTTATTCGTTTGGGTTTTTTGGTTGTTGTTGTTTTTTGGGTTTTTGGGGGTTTTTTTACTATGAAATATTTTCAATAACCTTCACTTGGGTTGAGTTTTCTTGGGGGTTCTTTTTGTACCAATTACAAATTTCCAAAGAATAAAGGTCATAACACTGCTCACTGGACCTTGTGACTGCAGCCTGCATAGCACTGCTGGGCTCCCAGCCCCAGTTTCCAAACCTGGCACCAGCCTCTCAGCTCTGCACTGCTCATCTCCACTGGCTGACAGCCCCACAACTCTGAGTGAGCTTGTGACAGTTTTCTGGTGTCAAACAAAGCCAAACAAGGAGAAAGAGGAGAGATTTGAGCACGTTTCAGATTGGAAACCAGACATAGGAAGGAGTGCAAGGATAGTGAGGAAACAAAGAGCACGTTCACATCTGCCTCTCAACATCTGCAGCAGATACTTCCTTTTCTTTCCCAAGTACAGCTCACATTCCTGAGTCTGCAATGAAAAGTGGAAAAATGGCACAACCTGAGGTTTTGCTGCCTGCTCACCAGGGCCCCTGATCCCACAGCCCTGTGCAGATCCTGTCTCCTGTGGGGAGGTGGAATCCACAGGGGCTGTTGAAGGCTCTGTGATCAAACCCCATTAGTGCCTCAACTTCCAGACTAAGCTCGAGCAGCACTGGAGACAGCGAGGCTGGCTGTGGGCTCCTGTGCTTTGAGAAAACCTCCCTGGCTAGGCTTCATGCAAAGCCTAGTTCTTTGGTGCAATACTTCTGAGTTCAAGTTAGCAAAAGATGAACCACATGCCAGGAAAGCATTTTGAAAACGACTTTGTTTTACAATTCACCAGATATACACTGTGACTGGAGCCCTGGCTCCACTCAGGTCAATACAAACCTGTCCCAATTGCAGTGAGGCTGCTGGGGATCAGAACAGTGAAGATGGACTTTGTGTAATGTCATTTTGTCCAGTTTTAGCTGAGGCTGTTGTGCCTGGCTCAGCCTCTCACATACCTGCCCAACAATACAATATAAAATAAGAGTTCCTCAGCAGGCAGGCTGCACTGTATGTGCTGAGTGTCATCATTATCTTAGAACTGCAAGTTTCAGGTTCATTTATAAAGGGCACATGGTAGTTTCCCCAGCAGCATGTAGGATGTTTGTGCAGGATTCTCTAACAGACATGAGGTTTAGTCACAAAATGTTGGTATTCAGGCTAAGTTTAAGCAGTAATATCAGCATAATAACTTTGCACCAAAAAGAACTTGTTTCCCAGGTTCTCATTGATTTGGATGCAATACCCTGGCAGAAGTTTGTTGCCAGTTCTGCCTCCCAGCTCATAAGCCCTTGTAGATGCAGTAACTCTGGAGAGACAGATGGTTACTCATAGTAAGTTCTGAAATTATGAATCCAACTTTGTGTCTGACACACAGCACATCCTTCCAACTAGAGGAGTAATGGCTGAAATGAATACAGGAGTCATATCCTGGTTTCCTAAGACCCAGTTCTAAGTCTATTCCTGATTTGCACTGAAGTCTTCAATGTTACTCTGAGGTAACCTTTTCCCAACATCTATTATTTTGGACACATTTTAGAGATTATAGGCACATGAGAGTTAAAAACACAGAACATCTGCAAGCTCAAACTCCACCTGTACAGATGCTCTCAGGCTAAGGTTGATAGCATAGTGGGAATTCAGGGACGTAGGTGTCATGCTCATTTTTACCCAGAGCACCTCAGCATCTAGAAGGAGCCCAAGGCTCAGTGAAACTCGGGGTTTGTTTGTCCAGTTTTCAAAATCGTCTCAGTCATTTGAGTTAGAGATCCCTGCCCTTACAGCTACAAGCCACGGACTGCAGAAAATGTTACCAGGCAAAAGCATTATTTTTTCATTTTAGCACCAGCAAAATGTATCTGAATCATCTTTACAGCGGATATGTGAAAAGTTCATCCTTTTAAGCATCCTCTGGAGCTCCTGCACTGACAAACCAACTGTCCGGGACCCATGTTCCCTTCTTTATGTTCTTGGTAAGATCTGCACAGAGACCAGAGCTCTGCTTCCCTGTATGAGCTGTGCTTATCCGTTCTGGGTTCAACAGTTCTGTATGAATTAGGGAAACGTTCCTCCAAGACCACTTTCTCCACCCCTTATTACCAACATTTATCCCAGCCATATGGTTCACACACCCATCAACCACTGTCTGCAGAAGTTATCTGCTTCCATGGAGAAGACAGGAAATAATCACCACTCAAATTTTGGAAACCACATAGAACAAACTACTTTTTTTTTGGAGATGCTGTCTAACCCTCCCTGCTTTCCTTCTGATCCTCTGGGATTTGAAGCTGCGGGCCACAGAGACCAACACCCTCAATTTTACAGACAAACCTGTTTGATCCAGATCTTAACATAATCCCCATTTTTATTAGGATGAAAACAAAAACAGATGCAGATTTTCAAATCAGTTGTAGGTACAAGAGAGCAAATATGCAGAATGAGAGAACTGACTGCCAAACGTTAATGCTAATGAATTCAAGCCCAAGGGCTTCATCCCAGGGAGGGACTGACAACTGCAGAGCAGAGCTGGGCAGTCTGGAAAGCTGTTAAAAACCACAGGGGAAAACTATGTTCAAGAACATCGCTGCTTATCCCTTAAATTAAAATAGACACGTTTCTTAAATGCATCAAATATGAGCCCCTTCAGTGCCCCATGCAGTGCAGGGCTGCCAGTGACTCTCTTACAGCTGGGGTGGAATATGCTCCTCCAAACTGCCCCAGCTGCCCCACAAACACACAATTGCTTGGAGGGGCTGATGGGTGTGTAGTGCTGGGCACCTGCAATGAGAGTCCTTGGGCACCTCCTGTGATGCCCCAGGTGCAGCAATGTGAGCCCTGTGCTGATGCACACATGGGCAGTGGCTCCAAGCAGCACAACGCTGCAGTTTGTGCCACAGTCAGGGCTTTAGGGAGGCTTTGGGGGTTGGGCTTTTACACAGGGAGCCGTAGGAGCACACGGGCCCAGGGCAGCCACATTTCAGCTTGTAGAAAACACCATCATGCCCTGGAAGGCAGAACTCCTCCTTTAAGGAAATAAGGAAGTTTCTGCACAGTGTTGCTGAGTACGGGACTGGGGATCAAGTCTGGCTGGATTCAAAGGATGGATCAGAGCACGATGAAACAGTGCCCCGCTGTAGAGAACCTCACATGACCTTTAAGGACACATTTCTTCCTCCAGGCGGCAAAGAGAGATCTCTGTTCCGCATAAATCCCCCAAAGGAGCGGTGCCGGTTTACACCAAGGACTCCCAGCACATGGTGCTATTCCCCAGTCCCCCTCATCATGACCAGCTCTGCCGTGCAGGAGGACGGAGAGGAACAACTCTGAAAGCCTACAAGGGTGGGCAAAGTCTCTCTCACTCTCCGCCAAGGGGTCCCTCAAAGCACTGCGGGCCAGGAAACACGACCGCAGCCTCAAGCCCTCCGCTGGCTCCCCGCTGGAGGCACGGGCGCCTCAAGCAGCCGGCATCACCTCCAACTTCACTTTTTGATTAATGTTCTTCCAAACTTTCCTCGGCTCCCCACGCTCCCACTTTCTGTCACCCTTCTCATTACAGATGTATCTTTGCATCGAGGAAAGCGGGAGGAAAAATTGTTCTTTCAGGGTGACAGCTGAGAGAGGGCTATATTATTAAAGGTACCAATCATAGGTGCCGAGCTATCATCGCACGATGAATGCACTTGTCAGGAGCCCGCGGCGGCCGGGGGAGAGAGGGAGGGAGAGAGGTGGTGGGACGGCAGCACTCGCTTCCTCACTCCTCTCCTCCCACCCCCCTCTCTCCCTCTGCTTTAATGTTGGCCACCTCTGCTCGCCTGAACTTGGACCTTCAGCGGCGACAATTTCTCTGGCCTCGACAGCACGATTAATTTCTCCTGCCCTCGGCGGGGCCTCCGAGTGCGGTGGAAGTCCAGCTGGCCTGCTGCTGATAAGATGTACCTTTTGATTTGTTTTGTCTTTGATTGCCTTTTCTGTCACCTACAATGGCTGGCCGCCTGGAGACCTCCACATCGCCTGACTGACGGATCTATTTATCTATAGGCTGCTCCCCGGCTTCTCCTCCCCCTCGCTCCCCTCCTCCCCCAAACCACCACCTTGTACCACTGAAGTCCCAGTCTAATAGAAGCCGTGAAGGCTCATCCACCATAAAATACATCTGCCATCCTCCTTCTCTCCAAGATAAAAGCCTGTCAGTGTTACTTTCCAATTCCAGGCAGCTTGATTAATGGTGAAAAGCCACTGCAAGATCGACTTCTGGTTTTTACAAGCGCTGTCAGGCAGCCCAGGGTTATGCGAAACACACTCATAGAAAACAAAACAAAATGAGAAAAGGTTGGGTGGGGAGGGAGAAGAGGGATGGGAAGGAGGGGGCGAGGGTAACCAAATCATATTAGGTGCAAGACTATATAAAATAGGAACCTGGAGCCATCAAATACCTGTCACTTGGGTGCAGAAATACACTCTGCAGCTCATTGTACCAAGGCAAATTATGGCAATAATAAATCATTGTTGAAGGAAGATTGTTGATAAATTTTTTTTGGATGGTGGCATTCAATAGGGGTGCTGGGACACCTGCCACTGGGCTTGGAGAGAGAGCTGGAGCAGGTTATTAGCCTGTCACTCAGCCCTCCTCCTTGTACCCTGCAGGGATAGCAGGCAGTGGGGCTAGAATAAAAAGTCTGGAAAGAGAGATATTAAAAAAAAAAATTAATAGCTGAAATACTCCTACAAGAAAAAATAAAAAAAAAAGAAAGGAGGGGGGTCAAAAGAACTATTGCAGCCCTTGCAAGGCTCACTTTTGATAAAGAATATTTTATAATGGCTCAGCCTAGTAGTGCTTCAATGACTCCACTTCATTTGCCACTGAGAGGCAGCCACCTCTAGAAAAATCTGGAAAAACACAGAAGAAAGTATGGAGTATTTCTGATCTACCAAGGCTGTGCTTGAATGGTCATAGGCTCAGTCCTAAGACAGGTGACACCATGACATGTGGAGGTGCAAGTGCTGTGATGTCAGATCCCAACTGGCCCACAGAACTGCAGGACCCTTACAGCTGTACGGGAGTATCGTCCACATCCAACAGGAATGACGACTGCCCTCAGATAAATCACTCGCACCTCATTTGGATGAGCTCAGCAGGATGATGCTACTTGAGGAGGGGTGGCTCATGTGTCCCAGCTCAGTTCCTCACTATCACAAGAGCTGCTAGGGGTTGCACAAGTGGAGTTTTCAACAGATTTCTGCAAATAAATCAACACCCAACTTCTCCAGCTCCTGACAATTACTCCACAAGGGACCAGCACGGTCCTGTGGTGTGGGTGGGTCACTGAGCCCTTGGGCAGAGAGCCGGATGCTCCGTTACAGCTCTGCCTGCCAAGGAAGAGCCCAGGCAGAGGAGGCCTGCAAAGAAGCAACATGGCAGATAAGTTTGCAGCTTGCTGCTCCTAGAGGTGGACCACCAGATCCCCACCAGGAAAACAGCACTGGGAGGACAAGGATAGGGCAGAAAGAACTGAAGTAAAGAGGCTCATAAGCAAGAAGCAGACATTGCAAGGGAGGATGGCAAACCAGAGAGAAACAAGAAAAAAGAGGATGGAAAATAAAATGCCCTGAAACAGGAGAAGAAAGTGTGAGGAAGAAGAAAATAAATCTAGAGAATTACAGTGACAAGGGGGGGCGGGTGGAAAANAAAAAAAAAGGCAGAAATATGCTAACAAAGGCCAGAGAAAGCACAACCAGAGGGGAGAAATAAACCCTCTCTATAGTGGAGGCAATGCCAGGGAAAGCAAAAGGAGAAGCACAAGAGGACAAGAGGGAGGGGGTGTTTGAAAGAAGGTTGTGATTATAAGGGAAAGAGACAGAGGAAGAGCAGAAAGGTGAAATGGAGAAAGCAAGAAAAAGGACAGACCCCCGTGAGGATACAGCAGGCTCCCTGGCAATCCCCTTCCGTGAAAGTGGATGCCAGTAAAAGAAAAAGGAGAATTGGAAAAAAAAAAAATTAAAATTCATGTATAGAGTAGTAAATCCACCAAAACCCCCAGGCACAGGTTTTACCTCAAGTTATGAATTAAATCATATATTCAATTTGTATTAGAGAAACCTCCATGGCCACACTCTCTCCAAATCTCTGTGCATGGAGGACCTCTAATACTGCACCCCCTTTTATCACATTGTTTGCTCCAAAAGTTTCGTTCCCCTCAATTATCTCACCAGCCAAAAGCCATCACAAGCGACAGTTTAACACCCACCGAAGCCTCCCTCCGACCACTCACTGCAGAGTCAGACCTGCAGCATCCGGCCGACGGTCCGCCAGGCCCGGGGGGGACACGGGGCTATGGGGACAGGCTCGCTTCCCCAGCCGGGGAGCAGGAACCGGGAACAGTGTCCCCATTGTCAGAGCGCTCCCTGATCTTCCCGACGCGCACATCGACGATGAGAGCGCCTCGGCCAGAGCCGTCGGGGGGCCCGTGCGGATGAGAGGGCCGGCAAATGAGAGGTGACAGAGGGGCCTGGCGGAGCGGGGCACAGCGGGGACGGGGGAAGGAGCCACACGGCCGGAGAGAGGCAGCGGGCTGGGCCATCACTGCGCTCACTCGCCCCGCGGAGGAAGCCCCCTCAGGCTCCCGTCGGAGCAGGAGCGCAGGGCAAGTTTTCCGTCTGGCTGAAGGTAATGACTTCCACACTTCGCTGTTGTCATCAGCGAGTCATTAAGAGGGCGAATCCAAAGCCTGGGGAGACCACGGGGAGACATGGGCTCCTGATCCCACTCCTGTCCTACTTGTAGCCAGACCTGGGGGCTGCACCCAGGCAGGAGCTCTTCCCGTGTCCCAGTCGGGAGCTCTGCCTCGGCATTGCCCGCAGCTCCGGCGGCTCCTGCCTGCCTCTGCTCTACAGGCACCCCTCACACCCTGGTTTCTGAAGACTCCGAGACCCAGCACAGCTGGAGCTTCTGCTCCACCATCTGCGGGGCAGAATCCCTGGTTCCAGACAGATGACCCCCACGCTTATCTTTCCCAACAGCAGGATTGAGAACAGAAGGTATCAGAAACGGGGAAAACCCAACTTAAAACCAAAAAACCATAACAGTAGGAAAACATGCTAATATTCTTTTACACATGTTAATTTTTAAATTGGTAATATTACTTCGGAATTCCATTACTTGAGGGGAAAAAAAAAAAGGCTTTCTATAAAATGAATAAATATTTCAAGTTAAGTTAAAATGGTAGGCAACTATAATTGCCATTTATTGCTGGCCAACTTTACTGTCAGTCCCTAATGTTGCACTCTGTTAACCACATTATAATGAATCTGTATTGAAATCTCATAGGCTTTTTTCCCCCCAGCTAGTTCTTCAAAACAGAAGTTTTTGTGTGTTTTCATTATTACATCTGGATTTAAATTCTACTTCAGAGCCATAAGATATAACCTTCTTTTCTGTATACATGTTAGCAATATTGATGGGGTTTATTTTCAATATCTTATTCTCTCCTATTTAAGGGATAAAAGTGTTTAATTTCTCTGTCAGCACAAGAATATTTGCATGAAATGCAATTTCATTTCTAACATGGCTGTATTTTGACTATGATACAGTAAAAGAAATAACAAGTATTTCAGAAATATGGCTATTTTCTGTATGTTATCCAATTGCACCAAACACCATTTTTCATCATTAGACAAGCAGACAAAGTTTAGCTCAAACAACAGCCACATGAAATATTTCACTTCTCCCAAGAAACACTGGGGTTTTCTTCCAGTAACAAGATTTTCTCTACTCAATAGTTGACTTCATTTAAAAAAAAATTATAAAATTCAACACCTTTGTCTGTGATAATCTCTCTCTCATGCAGGACTTGAATGTCACAAGCATTCAAACCAGGCAGACTGTTTCCCACTAGACTAGACAATGGGAGGAAGATCACCATCAACTTTGAACCTGACAGTCTGTCACACATGGCATGGTATTCACACATGGGTTCACATATGCACGTGGTGAGAAAGGAGAAGGGATCTGCACATACTATCACACCTTTCTGCCTCTCAGTGAGCACAACTCTCTGTGCCAGCCTGATGTGGAGCAGTGGCTCAGCAGCATCACTATGACCACAAACCGGCTGTCTCAAGAGGCAGACAGAGATGGATAGCAAGGACTGCCTGATCAATGGACCTTTTGTCCAACCCTTTATCACAAACAGTAGGAGCTGCAACAATCCAAAATATATTTAGGTAAATACTGGGAACTAGAAAGCCAAATGCTTCCCCAGAGGCCAAAGACAATTCCCCAGCACCAGAGACACATCCCTTCTGGGTCCCAAGGGGTGACTGTCAGGATCCTCAACCCTGTTTCAGCCTGTCTATTCTTTTATCATCTCAAATACTCTCCAGGTCTGAGAGCTTCTGCATAGTTTTCCAGACCACTGACCACAGGAGTAATGTGCTCAAAGTCACTATTAATGTGAAGAACTATAACAGCAGCTTTATTGAATGGCTCCAGCCCCTCTGGACATCTGTATTGTACAGCTTGGATACAGGTGATAGGCACCTAAGATTAGAGAGACTGATAACTATATATTCCTAAAGGGTCTGTCCCTCTGGATAGATTTTTTCAGAGGATGAATTTGCTTTGTCCAGTCCAGAAGACAGGATCCCACCAGTCCTATCCACACATATCATCACTTGTCTTCAGAAACACTAGCCACGTTCTCTCACACAGAACCAGGGCAGGGTAACCCCATTCTACCCACGCTGGGACAGGAAGTAAGCACTCATCAAACAGCATGTAAAGACCCATGGAACACATACACTGGAGAAAGTGAGAAAATTAGAAATTCACATCCAAGAATTACTTAAACCTTTTAGACAGAAATACAGAAAAATAATTTTACATGATCAAGTGGTCTTGTTGCAAGATGAAAACAAATTGTGTGAAGCTCATCTCATGCCTGTTAACATGTTGTGTTGGACAAGCTCACAAAGCTCCTGTTCCCCATCTGACTTGGCAGCCAAGGGCACCAGGCTCTTGTGCCTTCCAGTAGACATCTGTGAGAACACAAAGCTCTGATGCACAATGAAGAAAGGCCATCTGTGACCTCCACTTCCCATGTCTCTGAGCATGCATCCTGATTCTCAAACCCCTTGGTTCTTCATACCTCTTACAGAAGCATTTGGCAAGAACCACATCATGCTCCTGCCAGAGGATTGACAAGAGAAAGGCAAAACCACACTTTATTGCTGCGGTAATGGCTCTGCAGGGTAACGGAACAAAGCAGTGTCTCTCTGACAAATGGCTTACCCCCTACAAATGCTTCAGAGCATTTAACAAATCCTGATAGGAGTAAGACAAAATCTAACGGGTAGCCAGAGGGAGAGGAGTCAATGCCCAGCCATAAGGTAACATTGTGACTTTGCAGCAGGGACAGAACTCACACTTTCTCCATGTTGCTCCACTCATAACAGCATCTTCCTGATATTGTAGAAACAACAAACAAATTCCTTATCCAGCTGATGGCTGGAACATCAGATGCAGATGGAAATTCCCCAGGCAGAAGGAGATATCCAGCCAGGCGCTGGAAGTCTCTCAGAACCTGTCGCTCAGAACCCTCCTGTTCCCCCCACTCCAAGCAGGAATCAGAGCACAGCCAAGCTCCTCAGGAGCTGAGATACACCCCCAGAGGTCTGCATGCAGGTAAGAGGGTTTCCTTTCTTGCCTTCCCTCCACCTCAGTCTCACTTGTCAATGCTGGAGGATGCCACCTATACCTCAGCTTACATGAGGGATGTCCTGGTGAGCTACAACCACAAACAAATTCAGTTCTGTCCTCTTTTATTCCTCCTTCCTCATGCTCAGAGTTCTTGTCAGTATGTTTACCTTTGCTGCAGCATATTGTCATGGGAATGTGAGGTTTGGGCAGTCTAAGGATCACTTCCACAGAGGGACTGAAGCTCTGACTTGAGAAATATCTGTCTTGCATAAGAATCTCCCACTACGGATCTATCCGTGGAACACAAGCAAATAAGGTAGGGCCTTTTACTCAGGTACTTCAATCAGTGGGCTGGAGCCAGGGCTAAATAAGAATCCTTTCACCCAATGTCTAGAGGGTGCTTCTCCTTCATTATACTCATAGAAAACTCCCTGAGCTATAATAATGTAACAGCCTTCAGGCAATTTCCTAATGTCTCCATTAACATCCTCTAGAACCCAAAAAGCAATCTGTCACCTCTGCTTAGGGAGGTCCAGATTTGAGTTGATTTTATAGCTATTATGTTTAACAACCAAAACCATAGAGAAATGGTTTTGTCTTCTCTTACAGTAAAGGTAAAGTGTTAAAGTTGATGAATTGCAGGCACTCAAAGTTCTGACCACCACTTAATGGATTATGCATAAAGGAAACACTCTCTGGAGGAGTGGAGATATTCTGCAAGGGGGAAATAACATCAAGACTGTGATGTATCAGCAACTTTGCAGGAACAAAGGAAAACAAGACCATGCTGGCTCATGGATCACTCAATTCTCTGACTCCCTTTTTCCTACAGGCACAATCTCACTGCTCACACACTGATTTTGGGATTAAGGTCAGAATGAAGCATACTACTTCATTAATTAGCTGCTAGCAGTTATGTTTTAAAGACACCCATGTTACATACATATATGTGTGCAGTTTGAATCTGAATTTCAGTCCCTACAGAGGGGGATTCTTTCTGACGCTTCAACTACAGGCAACATCGATGGAAAAGGCAAGTACAGAGATGCCCCAGTACAGATACTGCTTGAACCAGGACTCTCGCAGTGACCAGCTGTAGGGCTGGGGACAAGTCCCATTCTGCTCTAGAGAATGTGGTTTTTTAAAGGTAGGGTTGTTGTGATTTTTTTTTTTTTTTTTATTCAGAGCATACAATCTTTGGAACAAAAGATCTCTGTTATGATGTAATCACAGCCTGTACCCACAAAAATGGGACCTCACAAGCAAAACAAATAACTCCTACAATTCAAGTAACAGCTGAGAACCCATATTTCATAAATATGGAAACCCTTCTAGTTTGTTTGCTCTACAACTAGGGTTCTTCTCTTTCCACTGTCACCATTCCAGGTTAAAGGATTATGCAAGCTTCCAGCTATCAACTACAAAAAGAGTGGCTATCCATATTTAAGTTAAATAAAAATTACTTCAGTGTACCTCAGCTGCAGAAAGTAGTGTCAGACCCCCTGACTTGTGTAACTGTGTTCCATCATTAAATTAGATAAGCCTTATCCCAAATGTTGGCTTGCTTCCACCAGCCAGTATTGCTTAAGAAATGGGACATACTGAGATAAGAGGCAGCTCTTTTCTACCTACTTAAAGAAGTTAATATGTCCCCCTCACAAATCTCTTCTCCTTTCAAGAGTTAACTCGAAGCAAGAGGACATAAGTTAAAAAAAATGCTGTTCTAGTAACTTCAAAAAAAATCAACAATCCAAACTTCATCCTCAAACATCATTAGAAACAGAATTATTTTAACAAACACACCTCCCTATCTTACAAGTTTCTACATCTGCAGAACACAAAGAAAACTCTGTATAGTGCAAACGGAACACTAGGTCAGGCTGGCATACCAAGGTTAAACGAATCATTGATTTCAGTAACAAACAGGTATTCTGGGTTTGTCTTGCAGAGGAGATCCAGCAGGCAGCTGATCCATTGCATTTTAATCACCATCCCCAACAGTAAAACACACTCACAATTTGTTGCCAGTAGTCTTCAAAATCCTGGAGCTCGTGAGCATTCTCAGATACACTCATCTTAAATATAGGCACACCACACACCACCACATCCCAGCTTCAGGAGGGTACATCTCCTCAGTGCCCTGGCTCCTGAACTATTTCTTCCCACAATTCCCTCACGGCTTCTCACCTCACCCACCAGTTATTTGCTGCAGCTGAGCTCTGCAATCCCAAATCACTGTGTAAATGACCACTGTTGCCCTTGCTCTACCTGCATTAGGCTTAATTCTGCAACCTTGGGAATCCAGCAGCAGAAACAGTTCCATGTTCTTGCATTGCTAAAAGATAAAGCTACTTAAAGAAAAATAAAATTCACACTTATATGGTGAAGTTAATCAGGCAGAACTGCTTCCTGTTCCCTGCTCCCAAATGTCTGGAGCTGCATTTTTCTTTTATAAATCTTCACACCACAGGTACACAGAAGAGACACATCAGAGCCATAAGAACATCAGAGGGCTTCAGACACACAGAAGATTAAAGTGGATAATACTCATCTGAGATTTCAGATAACTAATGCTCCCCCAGTGGTGTTCACACCATTTTTGGAACCATCCACTTTAGCCTCAATATCTAAGAAGGGGAATCTGGAATTTTATATATGTGTCATGTATATATATATGTGTGCGTGTATCCTGATTTTCTCCAAAACAATATAAAAATGAAACAGCTTCTTAAAAAATTATGTCTTTGCTGTTCTCTTGTTTTATTTGTTCCCTCTGTTTTAAGCTTTCAGGTACTCCTGTAACTGGAAAATTGGCTGGTCCAATCTTTTTGTTCTCCAGCACCTCATCTCTGACCTTGACAGCCCCCTCTCTGTGATGACAAAGTACATCATGCCTGTGCTTATTCAGGCTCCAGCCCCTCTGATACAGCTGCCAAAGGAGGTGCCAATTGTCAGGGTATTTCCTTTCTGCCAAGCTCTGCCAACTTGGCTGGCACCACATCAGCAATAGCCAGAGGATTGCTAGAACCTGGCCCACAGAAGAGTTTCAATTTTAGCAGATCCATCCAGTGGTATATTATAAACCAGCAGCTTAAAGTCTAACTGACTAATTAGGTCCCCAGCTTAGAATATTGATTTTCTTTTTAAATGCTTCAGGTTTTGTCTTCTTTCCAATCCCAACCCATAGACTCTCTCAGTCTAGGCTTAAGTGGCAGACTAAGAGGCTGTAAGAGCAACTGCCCCTTGACACCTAGCATGCCTGAAAAATGTTATATAGTATTATAAATAGTACAAAACTCCCTAAGAGATTGTTTTCAGCATTTCAGCTTAAAACAACCCCAAACCTGGCCTCATTTCTAGGGAGTACAAATAAATATTGGCGAACTCTGCTCCCGGTTTCTTACTTTGCACGACCCCAATCGAAATAGCAGCGAAGGAAAAGACAGAGGACACATTTGGAACAGATTTAATGCGCGTTTCCCTGATCCAAACCCCTCGGAGCCGACAATCGCGGTGTAACATTGCCACCCGGCGGGCAGACGCTCCCCGTGCCAGGGCCTGTCCTCCGGGCTGGTTTTTGGCAGCCGCGGCGCCTCGGACCATCCTGCGCTGTTCGAACACCTGCGGAGCGGGGCCAGCGGAGCCGCCCGTCCTTGGCCGCCGTTCAAACCGCGACCTTTGCAGGCAGGACCGAAGGCTGGGCTTTGGTGGCAGAAAGCTGGCAGAGCAGGCGAGGGCCGGCCGAAATACCGAGCAAAACAGTGTCAGAGCTGTCATTGGTGTCGCCCTCTGCGCGTCCCGCTCGCCGCTGGCGACAGCGCCCGGCAACCAGCAGAGACCTGGACTGACAGGAGCTCCCTGGGGAAGGACTCCAGCGCCAGCGACACGCCGGCAGCAGGGGCACCAGTCCAGCCAGCGAGGGCTCACTGAGGACCTCACAGCGCGTCTCATCGCGACTGTAAGCAAACAGCTCACAGAAACCCGCGAGAGACTCCCCTGAGTTGCGGCAAACTGAAGGCCACCTACAGCTTGTTATTCCTTGCTGCAAGAGAGGGCAATTCGGGAAAGCAGTTGCTTGACCACTGGGCTTCCTCCTTTAGAGAAAGATGGCTGAGAAATGAGCTTCACAAATCAGTCTGTTTACAGTGGAGGGACAGGGTTATCCCCAGAAGAAATCACGGGAGCACAGTCATGTTTAAAGCAACAACCTTTATAGGTGCAACCAAAAGGAATTTTATTATTATTATTATGATAAAAACCCAACAACAAACAAAATGTTTGAGAAACTAGGGAAAAACGTCCATTGACATCTCAGACTTACATGGAGATAGAGCCTAGGAGCAAGTGAACTGGAATAAAACATGATTTTTAAGGCTTTCTGAATAATGGCAAAAGGGACAAAAATCAAACACCCAGCAGTTATGTGCAATGGCAAAAGCTTTCACATGAAACCTGTGGTGCAGAAGAAAAGTCCATGTCAATTTTTCATTTAAAAATGCCACCAGCACAAAGAGGGTCTCAGGTTTTGCCCTGGTATTGGTCTCACCCAGCTCTCTTGCAGGTAACTCAGCACATGTACAGTGATTCCCCTTAGTTCTGTGATCATGTGTGATGACACAATATTCTTACAACAACCACAGTTTATTAATGCAAGTTTCTCAGTAAAAAATAAAACAGCAAGAGAGAAATCAAGGTGCTGTTTAGAATTACTCCATAGACAATCAAAATCTTGGCTGAACTCCTTGCATCCAGTATTTCAAGTTAATTTGCTTTCAAGTAGTGGGATACTTCTGTTCAGGAGGAAGTAAAAATTTTCCCTTACTCCAAGTTCAAAAACTCAAGAGGGCATATTGGGAACACCAGCTGCTTTGAGTTGTTTCAATTAACATCCTATTACTACTATAATGCTACAAAAAGACTGGCACTGTATCTTTCATGGAAACAGTTTTTGTTGAACTGATACATCATGACCTCTCTCACTATTTACTTTTCCAGAGTCTTTTGAATTGCAACTCAAAAAAAACCCAAACAAAGCATTAGCTCCAAAGGTGTACTTTATTTCATCATAAAGCAGATTTTTTAGGCATTATTTCTTTTTGTGAACATCCACTGTATAACCAGAAGGTCCTGCTTTGAGGGCATAGCTGCTTCATAACAGACAAACATTTCATCACTAGACAAAAATACAGATGCACAGAACAAGCACTGCTTAGACACTGAAGAGAGAATAGTTTAAACTGCAACCAGTTCAAACTGACTATATGACAAAAAATACAAGTACAGCTCCAGCCCAGCCAGAGCTGCATGCCCTAAAGGTGGACTCTTCTATATCAAAACAAAATTTACATTGGACTTCCTGGAAAAAAACAACAACAAAAATCTCCAAAGCAAAACCACACCACACTCTTTCCCTCTCCATTTAAAGCCACTCCTTAACTGGACCCATTTCACATCACAATTGTGCTGTGGTGCACTAGTACTCTAAAAAAACCCAGAAAAATGATAGAATGTAGTGTGAAGTAATAGTGAATGGCTGACAGTGAGAATTACATGCATACTTTATCCCAACACTTTTATTCCTTTCCCAATTGTGATTTTCACCCCAGGAATTTGACTTTCATTGAGAGCTGCATCTCATTCCACATTTGCAGGTTTCTCATGCATTTGGTATCTAAGCTCAGGGCATTAAAACAGGCTTCAGGATGTCATCTGTGTTCCTTGGGTCCATAACAGTCCCACCACTCCAAGCAGGAACAGTGACTCATATACTGTCAGTCCAACATGCAAAAATCGCACAGAAGGCATGTTGATGCAGTGTAGAGAAACATTCCAGCAGTACAGCTCCTTATTTTGGTTTCCATGTTGTCCAATACTGATTGAAGAAAACTGTATTTACAAGATTCATACACAAATACTTGCATTTGGTCCTAGGCACCTGATTAGTACTGACAATTTAAATTAAAATGGAAAACTGAGTATTATTCTGGTCCATTAAATCCTTCGCTGTAACCTTTCTATTTGAAGGTGTGATCTTCAAAACAGAGCAGTCCCAATACCTTCTGCAAAAATACTTTTTGTATGTACCACTCCAATCGATGAGATTATAGGATGGAAAAGCCTTCTACATAAGCCCCTTAGTAGGGTTATCTGACAAGGGTCTCATATCTAGATCTGTGGAAACAGACAAGTAACATACATTCTTTCCACACTCCATTGTGGTAATGAGACTCAAAATTCACTAGATATGAGTAGTCAGATAACACCCCGATTGTTACAAGACCAGAAGCCATTATCAAGGAGAGAAACTTCACTCCAGCAAACAGCACAAGCAGATTCGCAACTAAGCAGTTATAAAACCTATTTCTTGCATCCAGCATCAGAACCAGGAGCATGACCACTGATGACAATAAAAACTAATTAGAAGGCTTTACACAGCTGCTGGTTTGACCAAGTTTCAAAGTAGCAACTCTTAGGCACAGGCTCTGGCAGAATCGAGATTGACCTGAGTTTTCTGCTTCTGGAAGAGAGGTGGTGGAAAAGGACATATTCCTTTCTTATTCAGAAACTTGACAACAGTCTCAAGCCAATACTCAACATCTGACAAGGTCTAGTGTAATAATTACAAGACAAAACATTTGGTATTAGAGATACCATTTAGTAAAAAGAAACAACTGCCTTCTAAATCTGCCATACTGAAAAAATACACAAACACATTAAACACTGTTTGTGCTTACAACCATAATTATGGAAACTTGAGCATTAAATGGAGAGATTTTTCTCGCCATTACTGCAAAAGAGCTGCAAAAAACAAGTTAAATGGAAAAAAAATCCCTTCCAAACATTCATTTAACAAACATTTATTAAAACCTGTAAAGGCTTCAGGTTACTAAATTTGAAAGGGGCTCAAAAAACTTCAAGAATTGTTGAACTAAGTTCGAGTCAGAAAGCTGGCTCTCAACACATAATTAAAAAAACAATTTTCTTAAGAAAAAAATTTTTTGCACATTTTCCTCATCAATTTATAAAATGCAAATGGTATGCTAGAAAAATTTGAACATAAGGGAATGTGCTTTGGAAACATTATTAAAATACATGTTTCTACAGAATGACATTATCAAGTTTATGATACTTCTTTTCACCTGACTGGCTACACTTTGAGAATGTCCCTCTCCTCTTTCCTGGGTCCATGAGAAGCTAGGCTTAGAAAAGAAGAGCTCCCATACTGCCAACTTCACTCTGTTCCTTTACAAAAATTTCAAAGTACTGATAAATGATAGTGACAGCGAGCAGAATTCCAGTTCCAGACCCAATGGCCCCAAGGAAGTCTGCCAACACAGACAGGGCGCCGATACAGAGCCCACCAAAGGCAGCAGCTGTAGGGATGTACCTGCAAAACACAACACAAGGATAGAAAAGGGGCCATTAGAGCTTGCTCAGGAGAGTAACAAATATAGAGGGTTAGTCATATATAAGATCTATGGAAAATAACTATATCAGAGGCAGGATTTGTCTAGAAAAGCAATCTCACTGAGAACAGAAAGTCCTCTACAGAGATAATCTAACCCGGTGGTTAAAAAACAAGAGTGAAACTACATGAATAGAAAAAAGTCAAGGGCAGACTACTCTCTTCTCCTATGGGTCTAAAGTCCAAGGTAAGGAACAGGCAGTAATGTCAGTACACTGGGTAAGGAAATGAAAAGCTCAGCCTGATGGGAGGGGAAAAGAATGCTATGCTAAGAGAAGGTATTACAGTCTACCAGGCAACTAAGCGCACTGATTAAGCTTATGGCTACTGGTTCTTCAAGTCATCTGCAGATGACTGAAATCTAAAATTACAATAATATTTCTGTAACATGAAGGGTATGTAAGTTCTACCTTGAATACCTAGAGACACCAACCTCTGCCTAACCCAGCACCTGGGAAATACGAGTAACTACTTGTTTTAGAAGCAAGGTCTGTGTGAAAACTTTACTCAAGACTAATAAGACAAGAAAAATTACAGTAAAATAATACTTGTGAAATGTTCATTCATAGCAATCCCAAAAAAATTATATAAATGAAAATATTTAAAAACAGGAAAATATAAGCTCCAGAACATAAGGCTAATTCGCTAATTGTAAGGCAAGAATAAGATTTACTATACAAGTCTTCCACTAGTCAAGCAATATTCCACATCTCACACACATATAACATTGAAGGTGAAAGAGTATCAGTGTTCTAGGATCTAGAAAATAGAAGTCAAAGCAAAATTTGACATGTGTTTGCCCAAAACACTTTGCATAAACAGCCAGTGAAATGAACAGCTCACCTGTTGAGTTCATGTACCATTGAAGTTTCTCTGTGGCCTCGCATTACCATTTGTTGTTCTTTCAATTGCTTGGCAACCTGTATTGAATCAGGGAACGGAGCAAGCAAGTTTAGTGTGATTTGCCAGCATCAGGGAATGCACAACTATGAGGAAACAGAAGCAAGACATTGCAGGAAATTGTGGTGGGCTTGGGGCTTTTTTGTATTGTTCTGGATTTTGGATGGGTTTTTTTACATTATTCATCTGAGTTTAAAATACCTACTATTTTAACTTCAGACAGATTTTCTACCTGTCGATTGTGCAAAGATTTTGATAATTCTGGTCCTATTGAGAGAAGGAAACATTGGGTATTGGTAAGCTTTCACACACATAATTCAATCCATGTTTTGCCAACTACCCTTCTCCTGGATTATGGCTTAGTGGATGTTAATGAAACCATCCTCTGAAGTGTCCACTCTATTTCAGTTTCTATATCCAGCCAAGCTATTTATTTGTGGGGCCATACTAGAAACCAGATTTAGAATCCCCTCTTGGAACACAATTCTTAAACTGGATTTCTGCAACTGTACAGGCTTGCAGAAGAGCCCTGCAGACATTTTATGAACAACTGTGGGTAAATTCTAGCAGAATTTCTGAAGGTGCTCACCACTGATTCCATGTACTGAGAAAACACACTTTCAGGTGACTAAGCTGTCAGTTTTCCACTATATAGTGAACACTGAAGTAATGATTTATCAACTTTTATTTCTGTTCTTTCTTACATTAACTTAAAATAATTACACTTAGTATCAGGGAAATAAATTAAACTGTTAAAAACTGTATGTTGGCTTATTCAGAAACAAAAATCTGACCATACATGGCTGTGAGTGCCTCCCTGCATGCCTGATAAGCAGCAAGATGCAAGTCCAAAACAAGAGTGCTCACACTGTTACAATAATTGTGCAACTATTACATATTTGTTAAAGAATGGATTAAACCATTCCATATGGCTGCCAAATTTGATTTCCTACTCAAACCCACATAATACGAACATACCACAATGACAGCTATTTTCCATCTTGTTTTCCAATTCCAATTTCAGAATTATATAGTTCCTGAATATTAAATACCCTGTAGCAAATGGAAATTGTAAGAATCCAGGCTCAGGCACATTAATGCACTGCACTATATTCTCCATTATCAGCACTCAATTTAAAAATAACAACTTGTGTTTACTCTTCCCACAAAAGCAGCTCAGAACTCTCTATGCCAGGAATGGCTACTTGAGCTTTACCTGCAAGTTCTTAAGTTGCAACTGCCTTGCACATGGTGCACCTGTCATGTGGCACTGAACGAGTTCCTACCTCTCCTGTTATCTTGCCTGCTCTCACACTGATCAGATGTTTCTATGTTCTAAATTTCCTCATGCCAACAAAAGCAATTATTTGAGTTTTGATGCTGTTTTTGAAAAAGCAGGAAAAAAAAACAGGAGAAAAAAATTACACCTATTCTGCCTTCATCCTCCCCACTTACAAAAAAGACACAATCCCTGCTTACACTAATGATAAATATTACCAACAAGACTGGCAGTAGAAGTTACTTCAGAAAAAAGTCAGTCTTATTCTTACAACACTCCCATCTGTTTTCATCAGGTAAGCTTACACAGTTTGCCATTTTAAACTTACATCTTTTGCAGAGGAGCCAGATACTTCAATCCATGTCTTAGAGAAGAAAGCACAGGAGCCCAACATAAATACAATATAAACAACTGCATGTACAGGGTCTTCCAACACTGAAGAAAAGGACTCTGGAGGTGACAGGTAATAACAGAGCCCACCAACTGGATAAGCACGAGCAGGGCCTCCAGATGATGTGTCCTGGAAGAAGAAAGCAAGCAGTCACCAACCATCTCACTATTTTTTAGGCATTAAGATAAATCTGGGTTTGTACCACCCTCATATGTCACTGCATGTCATTAGTTCTGCAGCAGCACACAAAGATGCAACTTTACTACCACAAGCAGTTTTTTTAAGCAGAAATGCAATAATGAACAGAAAGAAATACTTCAGACAACCGAGAGAAGTCCAACAATAAAGGTAAATGGAGACCTAACTTCTCCATTCATCACAGCAGGTCTCATACACTACCATTGATTTCAACAAGTTACAAATTACTAATTTCAGTGCACATGACCACTTGCAGAAGTGTGCCTTAATATTCAGAGACTATCTTTTCAACCAGACATTTTAATGGTGCTCTTATAAAGATTAGAAGGAATACTCACAGACCAAGTGCCCAGCAAGCTGACCAGTAAGTTGCCACTGAAGCGGGCAGAAAGCATCTGGGAGATGACATACAAGTTTGACACCAGGGCAGACTGAAGAATAATGGGAATGTTGGAAGTATAGAACAGCTTGATGGGGTAGGTGTTGTACTGGCCACGGTAGCGAGCAGATTTGATAGGAAGATCCACTCTGAAGCCCTGAAAAAGTTTTCAGAAGAAAATCCCCCATTACATCTGGATATGAACACATACCAGAGGTGATGAACTGCAAGGACAAGGTCTTGATAGCAAAAGAAAAAACCTGAAATCACTCTGTGCAAGTACACATACTCTACCCAGAGGGCTTCCATGGGAATCCTTCTGCAAAGGGCCTGCAATCCTGCAGAATTGTCTACACACACTACCATAACAAGGAATAAGAGATGCAAATGTCAGAAGAAATCTGAAGTTTCAAGACTGAACAAAGCATCCAAGCAAAGAAACATTGACATTTTCTATATTCTTCAGGAGTTGATACAACAAACAGTAAGAGACACACAGGCCTAGAGACTTCAAAGTATTTTCCTGTAAAAAAAATAGCATTTGGGTTAGAAAACAACACATGGACACATGCATTTGGGGATTTTTTGTTTCTTTTTTCAGAGACCAGAGTAGGACTCAATTCTTTTATGTGGCTACAGTAAGTGTGGGAACCGACTATTAGAAGGCAGCGTATAACAAACATCCAGATATTGCAAGTACAAAAATTAGTCTTGTGAAAATAGATGTGAAATGTAGAAGAAGTGGACCTGCTTCCATACAAACAGTTTTACTACCCTTGTTACTCCAACTGACCTGGAAATAAATTACAATTGCAAAGACAAAGATGGTGGCGATCAGATTCATGAGGTTGGGGAGATTCTGACGATAAAAGGCCTCACGAAGAGCTCTCACTTTGTCTGTACGAGTGGCCAGAAGATGAAACAGAGCAATAATGGCTCCCTCAAATTCCATGCCTTGGAAAGGAAACAAAAAAACAAGTGAGGTGAGCTGTGATTATCTTCAAAGTTCAGTGCTTTGTTCCATTAGGCATTCTTCTGTACTACAGGATTCAGAATGGGATTTCTTCAATCCAAGATCAGTAAGTATCTTGTGAGATACTATAAATTGAGAAGAAATGTCTTGTGCTTGCACTTTTTACAGCAGCACGTGCTGCATTAGCAAGATTCACTACATGGCAACTACACACCTCAGATGCCAGTAATAGCATTTGCCATTCTGTTAACACTGAAAAAAAAAAATTTGCATTTTCGTCCAAAAGTTTTGTAAAGAACATGGTCACATTACCTCGCCCTGTGTTCACTGTGGTGGGGCTGAATGCTTTCCACACAATAGTCTCACAGATGTTGGTAGCAATGAAGAGAGAAATGCCAGAACCAAGACCATATCCTTTCTGGAGGAGTTCGTCCAACAGCAGAACTATCAATCCAGCAACAAAAAGCTACAGTAGTAAGAGAAATACAGCATCAGTTCCATGCCATTTTAATTTTGTTGAAAAATAACACATCAAAAGATAAGACTATATGTGAAGAAGAGGGCACACTTGGATCCTCTTTAGACTGCATGTGGGGCAGGCTGTCCATAAGGTTGATTCTTTGGCCGTTTCAAGGGAAGAGTAAGTAGAGAAGACTAGAGATTACCTGGATTGTGATAAGCAGGCAGATGCCAGCACCCATCTCAGATGGGTCTCCATACATTCCAGTCATTACATACACAATAGACTGTCCAATGGTAATGATCATTCCAAACACTGTAGAATAAAAAGAAAAAAATATGTATTTGTTCTGGAGTTTATGTCAGTGGGCAATTAGAGAAATATCAATCACTTCTTCATAGAGAAGGTTAATGTATTGGTTTAAACTGGAATAGAGTTGATTTTCTTTCCAGTAGGTGGTATATTGCTGTGTTTTGATGCAGCATGACAATAACGTTGATAACACACTGATACTTCAGATATTGGTCAGCAGTGCCTAACCTAAGTCCAAGGACTTTTCAGCGTTCCCCGCTCTGCCAGCAAGCAGGTGCACAAGAAGCTAGGAGAGACCATGGCTGGGACAAATTAATCCAAGCTGGCCACAGGGATATTCCACATCCTGGAACATCAGGCTCAGCATATAAACTGGGGGGGTTGGCCAGGAGGGGCCGATTGGTGCTCAGAAACTGGTTGGGCATCAGCAAGCAGGCTGTGATCATTTGTATTGTGCATCACTTACTTCTCTTGGGTTTTAACTCTCTGTCTTTCCCCCTCACTCCTTTTTATTAAGTTATTATCCTTATATTTTACTTTGTTTCAGTTGTTAAACTGTTCTTATCTCAACTTGAGTTTTACTTTTTTTCCCCCCCGATTCTCCTCCCAGTTTTGCTCCTCCCAGATATTGCTTTAACAGTGTATGATTCTTTTTTCAAGTAAATACATCAGTAAGAAGTGTGGTACAGTAGTAAATAGCTAAAGAAAACCCATTTTTATCTAAAACTTGTTATCAACTGAGAACAGGGATCCTTTTCTGCTGTGGAAGAACAATGCTTGAAACCACAAAATAGAAAGAACTACAACAAATGTCTTAATCAATATGAACTTTTTTAGGTCAACACTGACCACCACAGCTCAAAAACTGAGTCCTCACCATCCATATATTGCTTTGCTTACCCTGGGAAATTACAGCAGCAAAGCCAATTGCACAGATAGTTTCCTTTTTCACACCTTTCTGAAGCCTAACAGCCAACAAGCCAGACAGGAGTCAGTGAAAGACAAATGAAATACAGACATCTCCAGCAGAACACGAACACAGTACAACAGAAACCCACAGTCCTGACTCCACCATTCACCACATGGCAAGTTCACACTTTGTACTGTTGGGGTCAGATATTCTAAACCACAGTATGAGCTGTTACTCACATTTCTGGGCTCCATTGAAGAGAGCTCTGTCCTTTGGAGTGTCACCAACTTCAATTATCTTAGCACCTGCCAAGAGCTGCATGATGAGCCCAGAAGTGACAATAGGTGAAATGCCCAGCTCCATCAACGTGCCTGCCAGACACAGGAAGAACAATGAAAGAAAATACTGGGGTGTACCATAGTCAGGCACTTTAAAAGTTCAAAAATTTTCTTTCCACCCTCTACATCATGATGGAGAACATCTAAAATTCCAAATCTCCATCAATGCAAAAGGTGTCAGTCATAACACAAGTTAGTTGGAAGTCAGTCTTATACGTAGCATTCCTCAATATCTCAAAAACTATGTTGACTGAAAAAGACTCTTTCTGTCAAGAACAGATTTACTCTGCATAAAACAAGGTATGATATAAACTGATAAGATAGCCCAAATGATACAGAATGACAGAGTGAATTCAGGAAACTGTCACCATTCTTAATTCATACCTGCACTAGAAAGCCTCCTCAATAAACTGAAATTTATATAAAGTACAATGCATTTCAATCTCCTGTGAGACAGACTCAAAGGCATCACCCAGGAAGCCACAGCACACACATAATATGATTTGAAACACAAATAACAAACCTTGAAATAGTTACAGAAGACTGCAACAGCAGCAATGTAGGTAATTAGGAACTGTCTCTTCCCTAACAATTTCTCTCAAAAAAAATTGCACATTTTTTTTACATATAATAGAGTGCACACAGTCAAGCATAAACTCATTTTGTCCAGTAAGTTGTGCCTTTCCCAATGCCACATTGGTTTATGATTTTATATAATATATAATAAATAAAATTATTTTCCCTCTCTACTTCAGTTTTTATCTTCATTACAACAGAGTGCAACAAAAGAACAAGTTCCAAACCATTTCGATTCAAGCTAAAAAACTGCCCTTCTGAAAGACTGACCATACCTCTATTTGATGCCAAAATCACTCTCATCCAATAGAAAGGATCTGCCGAGTCTGATGACATGATGCCAAACAAGGGAATCTGCATGCCCAACCAGAGATTAAATTAGATACTTCATTGCATGCCTTAAGCATTTCATCTCTTCCTTAAAAACAAGAGGAGGAAACATACCTGGCAACATACTAAGAAGATGAAGAGTGTGATAGCTGTCCATAGTACCTTTTCCTTAAACTGAATCTAAAGGGAAAAAGAACACAAAAATAAAAACAAGAAGATAAAATTGTTGATATAACAAGATCCAGTCAATCAGGCAAACCTTCAGAGTAGTACATTTGATTTTCTGGTAAAGGGACAAAGTACAGGACATCCTAAAGAAAATAACTTACTGTTCATCCCTTTTATTCCACATAAGACCATGGAAAATTACAAAGCTTTATTGAAAATGTCATTTAAATAAACAAGCTTATGTCAATGGAAAGTAACTAATACTGCCACAGAAGCGAGTCTTACATTTTCATTAGAAAGAGCTTATAATGAGAAAAAAGCCAACACCAAGCAGCTTATCTTAGCAAATAATCTTAGATTAGAATTTACAAAGCAAACATTTCCAAGTTGCTGTTTTAACCTCCTCTAGTTCACACTCCAGTCTGTACTGCCTCCAACATCTCACCACACACTGCTGTGGCATAACCAGATATTTGTGTACAACCCCATCCACAAGACAGGATTCTCCAAACAAGGACTTTGCTAAAAACAACTGTGCTGAAAACTGGCCACAAATGCAAATCATAAACATTTTACATTACACAAATATAAACCTATGAAGAATATTTTATTAACTTACCTTCCGTTCTGGCTTTTGGATTTCAGGCAAGATAACACAGAAGGGCTTGATGACTTCAAGAAATTTTACTGTATGGAAGTAAGTTAAAAGACAAAGTGAACACACATACACAAAGAACACTGGGAAAAGCTCAAGCAAAACTGAACTTGGACATGTAATTTATATATTAGAAGTGCCAGTTTTGAGGGCTTTTTTCTGTGTTTTTGTTTGTTTGTTTGTTTGGGGGTTTTTTGTTGTTTTTTTGGTGGGTTTTTTTTGGGTTTTTTTTGTGGGTTTTTATGCAGATGTTTTTTAATTACTAAATTCTTATCTGTTCTAAATACAGATTCAGCTAGCACATTTTAACTATGGTATGGACTGAAAATGGAATTAAAAAAAAAAGTCAAGAGTTTTCCCATTTTGCTGTATAGGTTGACAGCACCAAAAACCCCCTTGTCATTGCTTTGCATGGGTTTATCAATACTTTATTTTCTTTTTACTTCATATTAGCTTTTCCCTGAGCCTGATATTTGCCAAAATGCTACCTTGGATATTGTGTATGTATTACTTTTGGGCCACACAACTTTAGAATTCCCACACACTGTTCATAAGCATCAGTTCAAGTTACTTTACAGAATGCCTCATGCCATGTTCCCCTCCCAGGCAAAAGGACACATCCTTACATCAGAAAAGTCTGTCTTAGAATAAGGATATAAATGAGGAGGGTATTTGCAAAGTCAGAAGTTCTTCCATCAGCAGAGATATCTGATTTTGAGCAGAGCTGATGGTAGCCTTGTTAAGACACACCCAAGACTGCACTGATATTTTGGACTGATTTGAACTAAAAGAGTAGGACAGCCCAGAAGAACTGAAACTACTAGTAGCTTCCACTTCTTCCTGGAAGGCTGCAGTTTCAGTGGCAACTTGGTAACACTTTAAGACCAGTCCACAAATGATATACACTTCACTTCAAGCAATTACGCCTGGAAAATTACACTGGATGGTGGGTTTCAACTTAAAGCAAACCAAGATTCTCTCCTACATCTACAACAACATTCCAATCGAGTCGCTTTTCAAGCAGCTTTTCCTGGAGGTGAGGGGCTCCGCAGACTCCCCTTGACTCGGACCACCCTGGGCGGCAGACACAGGTTACAGTTTACCCCCCTGCAAGCCCACGGTGACACCCCGCCTGCCCCGGCACCGCCAGCTGGGCACGCAGCGCCAGCTGCCATGCCACGGAGGACACAAACACCAAGCAACCCAGAGGTCCCGCCGCCCCTCAGAGCGGGGGCCGCGCTGGGCCGTCCCGACGCCCGTGAGGGGGGCGCGCTGCGGGCGAGCTCCCTGTGCGCAGGGACCCACCGGCCCTGGGCGGGCACACCCCCTGTCACCCTCACACGGCCCCCGGAGCCCCTCAGAGCCCTCCAAGCCCCCCGAGCCCGCAGTACTCACTGCCCATGGCGGCGCCGGCGAGCAGCGGACGGACACGTCAGGCTCCGAGCTCGCCGCCCGCTTCCGCTTCCTGCCACGCGCCGCAGCCCACACCGCGCAGGCGCTCCCACGGCACCGTCCCCTCCCACTCGCGGCGCGCCTACAACCCCCGCCATGCACCGCGGGGGTGGGGGGGGTGGGGGGGAGCCTGTGCCGCGCGGCTTGCTGGGAGTGGTAGTCCTGGCCCCCAGCCTCGCTGCGCCGCCGCCATCTTGGCGCGGTGTGTGGGGGTGGGATGCGTGGTCGAGCTGCCACAGGAACCGCAGCGCTGCTTTGAGAGATTCCAGCCCATAATAAATATAAATAAACAGGCACTTGACATTTGTTTTCTGGATTTGCGTTTTCATGGTGCAACGTTTCAGGTGTCTCTCCGGTAAGAATCTCCCCGCACGCAGCGCGCCCCAGGTCCTGTGTGACACCGGAGTGTCCAAGACCAGAGAGGTGCCTAAAGTAGAGGTACCTAAAACAGAGATATCTAAAGTAGAGGTACGTAAAATAGAGATACCTAAAACAGAGATACCTAAAGTAGAGGTACCTAAAACAGAGATATGTAAAACAGAGTTACCAAAAACAGAGGTGCCTAAAGCAGAGGTACGTGGCCTGAAGTTGTTCTCTTAGTTCCGTCTATAATCAGTAAGCAGCTCTGGAGGATGGCTTGTGTCCTGCTGTCACATGTCAGATGGTACAGGTTGTAACGAGGCTTTATTTAGTCTAAATGTCTCCTCTGCTTTTGGCCCTTTGGAAATCAGGGGTGCAAGTGGCTGTCTGGACTGCCTGTGGTCAGTGGGGATACAGGTGGGCACCTGTGGAGAAACTCTACCTATTCACAGGTCTGTTTTGAGAGGAGATGAGCCACCTCCAGAGTGTTTATTATACTCTTGATTACAGAGGGGATGAAGGCGACACTTCAGAGTCTGTGTTAGGCACCCCGTCTTGGTGTCACGGTGGCACCAGGACCCCGAGGCTGAGTGTGACACACCCCGGTCCAGCCGGGCTTCGATGGAATACGAACCACTGACAGCCACGTGGAGCTCTGGGTGAGGTGAAGGCACATGGACACATCCCTGCAGTGCTCACAGTGGCTCATGGTTGGAGGCGTTCCTTTTCCAGAGCCGCAAAACGCCCTGTGTGCTTTCCAGGCCCTCCCAGGAGGAGTTATCAGCGGTCTGAAAGGAAAGGGTATACAGAAGTCAGAGGAAAGACTGAAGCAAATAGAGGTGTTAACACAAAGATTAAAGTCAGTGTGTACACTGTATAAAATGAATAATGACTTCCTGATGTTTTCTAGGTGCTTAGGTATGCTTTGTTTGATTATTTGATCCTGACTTTTCTGAGATTAACTTAAAAGACTAGCCCTAATTCCCATTTCATGTTTTTTTTCCATATACTTTTTTTTTAATTGGTGTGCAGTGTATTTACACTTCTCCAAGCTTCCAAAACCATGCATCTCGTTTCTGGGTTATTGAAAACATTCGCCAATAAGTGTGAAGATATTTTAGTTTTTATCCAGAGTGACTTCTTTCAAAATATCCAGTTTATTGAAACTGGTTTTAATGCACGCATTTCTAATCAGAGATAAAGCAACTGCTTTCCTGAGGTGCTGTCTTGCAGAGTTGAGTTGATTTGATAAGATTGCTTTGACCTACTAACATCGTCACTGTGCTGCTTTACCAGACCTGATAAGTGGAAAAGAAAGGGCCAGCAGTGGTTTTGTGGAAGTCTGGACAAGGAAGCACAGCAGTGATTAGGGGATCAGTGGTAGACACATGCAATGAGATGCCAGAATTCACACAGACACACGTGCTTTTTTGCTAGAAATCTTTGTTGTGCCATAAGAATATGGAAAAATATTCAATAGACTGTTATTCTTTGCATGGCCCATCTGTCAGACTTCTTGTGTTCCTGAGGATTTTCAAAAAATGATTTTAGACAATAGAATATTTTTTACTGTAACAAAAATGAGCCTTATCATTACATAGAATTATCTACTTAGACATGGAGGATGAAAACTCTGTAGATTTTGCCTGCACCTCTATTTTGTCCATCCTAGATCTGAACAACTTCACATTTTGGGTGAAGAGAATACAGTCCTACATGCCAAATATGCCATTGAAGTTCAATTCTAGGTGGAAAAAATGGCTGATGAAAGCAAGGTTTCTTCAGACTTTATAAAATGGATAGAGAGGAGACAAGTTCAGCTCCTTTGTATAATCAAGTGTCACTTTACAGAACTGCTGAACAAAAGAAATTAAAGATAGTTCTTGGGGCATTATTACAGTAAAGCCATGTGAGGCACCAAGTAACGTTATCGTCCAAAATGACTTGCTGACTTTGAGAGTTTATCTTGGGGAACTATTTTGGCGGTCAATGGCAGACTGTGTGACAAAAATTGAATTTTATGCACTTGAGCTGATTTTTACACTGTTTTGGAAGCACCGACCACTGCAAGAAGACTCCATGTAGAGTGGTGCCAGCTGGGAAAACTGGAATGATGATGAGAAGGAGGAGGAAAAGGAGGATAGCATATAATTAATAAACTGCTCTTTAGAGAACAGCAACATCTGAGAAGCAGATGTAGATTTTAAACAGCTTGTTCCTTTCATGTTTTGCTATTCTTCTTTGAACCAAATCAGTCCCTCTTATGTAACCAAGCTAATCCTAATTCAGAAATAATGTAATTTAGGACCATTAAAAACATTAGTATTCACTTACTGGCACTGAAGTTTATTAGCCAGTGTGTTCCACTGTTCCACACAGTGCAAATCTTCAGCATTTACTGCAAAATTATATATCTCAATATACCTCTATTGCATTAGTGCAAAGCTGACGTTTAATTACTGCTTTTAAAATCGAGCTTTGCTCTGTGGCGACTGACTACAGACACTGGACCCAATTGTGCTCAATTGCACCCTGATGTAAACAGCAAAGACTACATGATTGCTTCAATAGCCAGAGGTAAAAAGCAGAAAATAGGGACAGAGAGAAGAAATGGGAAGAACAACATAGAGGATTTTTTCACACCCTTTAAATGGTTCCTTTTTGTTCCACTGTCAGTTGTTTGCAGAAACCAGCTATAACCTCTGTTTGATGAGATGACATTTTCACATCTATGACATGCTCACACCATGTTCCACACCAGTACATTTTATTAGAGTGTCAAAGTTTGGCTGTTGCACTGAGTAAAAGGCCTTTCCTTGCCCAGGAGGGTGAAGGAGGTGTTGTTACCCAGGTCTCATAGCACCTGTGTGCTGGGATCGCCAGAGGGCATTACAAAGCTATTTGTGTGCACACATGTGTGTGAATACACACAGGCAGATGGATGGTCACCTCACAAAATGTGGTAGTTAATACTTGTAGCATTGGTCTGCAAGAGAAGTCCTGAGATAGCAAAAGTACTGTGTGTGTTGGGTCTGTTTAATATCAGTGTTCATATGCAGTCTGATTTTGAGGTATGGGCTCTGCAAGTAGCAATCCGTCTAACCACAAGGTGGAAGAACTGCTTTACTTGTGGTGCCTTCTCAGCTTGCATGAGATGTACACAACTGTGTAGGCAAGTTTTATTACTGTCCTTATTTAATTGCTACAGTGCATCAATGCCCAAGGGCCACAATCAGGACCAGAAGTCCCTGTGTTAAGTGTAATAGAACACAGTCCACAGTCCTGCATAGAGCTTCCTGCAGATAGACCCCAGGGCCCCACACAGTGCTCAGGTCTGCGATGCTCCAGAGATCACTGTGACCTCTTTCTTTGCATTGTACAGCTATACTGGGAGAGATCCCTTCACCTCTGTGAGATCCCCAAAGAGACCAGCATGTGGGGGGCTCCATGTGATCGTGCTCAGATGCAGCAGCTGTATTTCCAATACTCTGAGCATTCCAGGGAACAACCACAACCATGACATGCTTTCCCTCCCCTTTGCCTGCCACCCCCATGCTGTCTTTCAGACTGCTTGACAGGTGCTTGTCAGATGGCCTTACTGATTTATTTATGCAGGTAGATGGGCTCTAGAGGCAGTAGCATGTGTGAAACAAGGTCACAAGTGGAAGCTTATGGTCTAAATGACAGTTGAGCACAGACACGTAAGGATAGACTCCAAGAAACCCTGAAAAGACAACATTCCTAAAGCAAATTGTTTACTATGCTAGTAACCTAAAAGTGACTTGACCTAGCTCCTTTATGCCAACTGCCAAACACCACTGATTTCATCAGAGCTAGAGTTTCCCTTGTAGTCTGTGATCAGGACGCTTTCTCCCAGCTTGCCGAAGAAACCTGAAGCAACAAGCCAGTCACAAGTGGTATGTTCCCCAGGGCTCAGTACTGGGGCCAGTTCTGTTTTACTTCTTTTTCAAAGATCTGGGCAACGGATCAAGGGCAACCTCTTAGATGCAGCTGACACTAGGTTTGGTGGGATTGTTGATCTGCTGAAGAAGACTCAGCAAGATCTGGACAGGCTGGACCAATGTGCCAAGGCCAATTGTATTGCGTTCAACAAGGTGAAGAGCCAAGTCCTGCACTTGGGTGTTTCATAGCTGTGGCTATTTGCAAAAAAATTTCCCATTTCAATATCTAAAATGAGACACCCAAACCACTGATTAAAGAGACTATATCAAAAGAAGTAAACTTACCTTTCCCTCCAGGCATAAGTCCAATATTGGAATGCACAAAAGCATTTCCAATATAATTATCAGGACATGAGAGGTTAACTGAATATCTTTCTACAGCTTTGCATGAAATGCTTTGAATCCTGAACTCCTGTTATGACTCACATCCCTATTCCTCGAATTTGTTCACCCAGGTGCTCCTAGCACACTTTATTCAGTGCATTTATGGCAATACTTAATTAGATATCTAAAATATTGTATGACACTGTACCTTTAATGGCACTGTCCCTTTAATGGCACTGTCCTGCCCGCTGGCAGTATTACAGCACTGCTTTCTCAGTAACTAGGATTCTGATTCCTGGCTCTGATAAAACAGATGTTCTATATAACATGCACTTTGCATAACACAAAGAGTCAGTGGCTAAACCCTAATCTTGTCAAAGAACAACAACAAAACTGCAATAGGACCAGCATTTCATCCCACATCTTCAAGTGAAGCCTCGATATTTCAAGTAGAAACAAATGGTAACATGTAATTTTGCAATAAGAGCAGCACTATTGATACAGAAAACCCTCTGTAACAAAGCTACCTTCTGTTGGCTAAATTATGCCACAAGGATAGATTATGAAAATTATGGTAAAATTATGCAGCTCAGCAAACAAAGGCAGATACTTGCCCACTGTCAGTGCATGCAATATGGGCAGTTGCAATATATGCAAGAAGAATGAAGAGGTTTTACATCCTTCCCTGAGGGGATGCAGTGTTGGCTAACACTGGCCACAGAACTCCAGCCCAGATGGATCATGGCTGGTTCTCATCTGATAGCCCACAAACTGTACCTGCTCATAATGAACCAACAGGTGAGTATTTCAGCAAGACAGAAAAGCCCACAGCTAGCACAGGGTTAAAGTCTTTCTACCATCTAAATGCTTCCCACATGTGNTTGTGTGTGGTTTTTTTTTGGTGTTTTTGTTTTTGTTTTGTTTTGTTTTGTTTTTGGTTTTGTTTGTTTGTTTGTTTGATTGTTTGTTTATTTTGTTGTTTTTTTTCTTGCTTTTTTACAAGGTTTTTGAAGTCTTCAACAGATTTTTTTTAATGTAAGAAAAGGAACAGCCAATAGATTGGTTAATTTTCATGCCCTGTTTGGTTTACTGTGGCTTTTCTAACTCGGTTCTGTAAAAAAATATAATAGAGCTAACTAACCCAAACATGTTATATTTCTAGGGAATGAAGAACTAGATTTTGCTTGCATAATCTGTTTGTTCATCCTCAAACTTTTAACCTGGAACAATTGTTGAGAGACAAAAAAGACCCCCAAAGCCAAAAGCAAAACCAGCAACTAACAGTGTTTTGAACAATAAGGAGAAAAGCACTTGTCTTAGAAATACTGATGTTAATTTGCCTTAAGGGGCTATAGCCCAGTAACCAGATACATACAGCTCTGATAAGGGACTCATTTACATAAAACCCACTGCCAGCTTCATTGGAAGAGTCACCCTGTGGAAATTGGCCAGGGCTAGAAATCATCACTATTAACCTGAGAGCCTTTACACCTTTGCAGAGACAGCTTTTGGCACAGGGCATTAATTTCACCTAGATATTATGAGTCATTAGCAAAATTCCTTTCATGCTAAAAACACATTGGACATATATTTATGAATGGAAAAATATCTGTAATATAATGGAAAAAATATGTGTCTGGTTTTCAAATCAGCAAATCTTAAATGACACTGTCCTTTAGTCCACCTGGGAAGTTCTGACAGTAGTCAAAAAAATTACAGTGTGAACATTGGACTTTGGCATCAGCTGTTGTTTTTCAAATCAGTGTTTGGATATGCAATTTGAATAACCTCATGCACACAGGGACACAGAGTTGCACTCCTCTGGCGTACAAGAAGCTGTACTGTTGGGGTGCACACGGAGTGGCACTGAGCTCTGCCTATAGATGTGTGACTATTTCATGCAAATGAAACATATAATACAGTAACATCTTTGCATGCAGTACTTCTCATATCCATACTTGAAAAGAAAGTGCTGTACATGTAAAATTCTTCTCTTGATCCTGGAATAGAACTGATTTCTGTTTATTTTATGGATATCTGCAGCTTGCTGAATAATTCTGTGAGTCTTTTCTTTTGATCTCTTGACAACATCAGCTTTTAAATCCAAACTGTTTGTAAACTACCTTTTGAGCTACTGTCTTTTTCTTTTCTTTTTTTTTTTTTGTTTTGAATTCTGAGCAGCAGCAGCAGAAATTCATCAAGTCAATTATCTTCCTGGCTTTAAAACCAAAGCTGAAACCTGGCTTGTTCCATTTGGTATGTAGTGAATGAGCTCTGATTTGATTTTTATTGTATTTAATTCGAACTTTATTATAAAACATCTCCCAGGGACACTTGAATGAGAAACACTTGTCAAGTAACAACAGCATTTTATTTCCAGTTTTCCACTTTTAAAGGTTATTATAGTATTTTTATCATGCTTGCTTATCTCTATAATATACCACTGTGTGGAAGACAACTGCAGCAGTTAGGTCATAGAGCTAGATGTCTCTGTAGGTTTTTCTAATGGATTTTCTTTTCCCTTCAACAAAAGTGTTTCAGTGTGTCATTAACCCAGTGACCATCACTTCTGCAGTTGGGCTGTGGGCTGTCCCCAGGCAGCTGTATTTCCAGTGTTCTCTGACTCCAGTTTTGTCTCAGCTGTTTTACCGACCTGAAATTCAGTGTAGATCTGTAACAAATGATACTCAAAAACCTACTATAATTTAAATAGAGCAGATGATAATTGTGGGTGATTCTTTATGAATGAGTTTTATGTTGATGCCAGTAGTTGGTTCCTTCTCTAGAACTGATCCACCCCTATATTTCAGTAGTGCAACTGTGACTTTCAGCAGCTGGATAATTTCAGGTTTGTATTCAGGTTGAGCATACAAAGTGCTTCCTTGATAACCCTTTCCTTCTAAAAATTGCTGTTTAAATCCAAACCAGATATAAATTACAACATACCACTTCTTTTTATAGACTTTTGATTACTATTTATCTCCGAGTCTCAGAGTATACTTTTTAAAATACTAACTAGATGACAGGCTTGTTTTGATCCTGCTCTTATTACAATTGTTGTCCAAAATCCTGCTGGGTCACAGCCTCTGAGTGGATCACATCCCTGTGGATCTCCTAATGCACTTTATAAAATATGTCCAGTAAGTCCAGTAACAACAGAAATATGATTAAATACCCAGAGCATATGTGGTTCCAAAAAAAAGCGAGCTATAGCTTCACTTTGAATTTTTACTTATCAAGATTTACCTTCCTTATAAAAGTAGGCCACTTAAGACTTTTTCAATATTTATCTAGTTCAGCTAGGGAAATAAAACAGTAACTTCACACTGATCTGTGCAATATCATAGTAGTACAAACACATTAAAGTCCTCCTTAAATGCAAGTGAGCAGGCCCCTGGCCAATTGGGAAGAGCAAGAGAACAGCTAACATGCCGGAGTTTTATAGACATGCCAAGTGGCTTAGCAGCCTTTCCTGAGCATTGCTGTTACAGCAGCTTGCCTGAAATAAGAAACAAAGAAATAAGATTAAAGACTGAGCTGCTTAGAAGAGCAGCATTATTACAGCAAATTTCCTGGCAAGGGAGCTGTGGCTTTGGGCATCAGATGACTGCTCCATGCTGCAGTGCTGGGCAGGGGTGGATTCTTAACCCATTTTGAAAAATACTGAATGAAAACATTTAGGAAGGTTTTATCAGCTGTGAATACTAGAAAGAGGGTGAACCTCCTATCCTGTGCTTTTGTTCGTATGCTGTTTGGCATCTTTGTGTAAGAGCCTGAGAAGCCATCAAGCAATAAGCAGTTAATGCACCAGTCTTGACAAGGCTTGGGAGCAATTTTCAGTCTTTGTATAGTCTTTGACTGTGTGTCCCCTTAGAGCACTCCAAAGAGCCAGCTTTGCCGTAGGCTGGCCCAAAGCTGAGGTGAATGCTGGTGCATGGAGGCACAGTTTGATGAGCGAATTTTCAAGTGGCAGTGCTGGCACAAGTGGCAGCCGTTCCACACACCTGTTAGCGACCATTAGTTCTCTGTGCCTCTCTCTGTGCTGTGCCAGTACAAGCAATTTGTAGCTTCATGACAACATGGACTACAAAATGATCTGGCTGCAAAAGACTTTCTCAAGTCCTGCAGCTGGACTACAGAGTTAGTCTTTACCATACTCTTTTAGGAGTTCTGGCTGCAGCACAAGTGAATACCTCAGTTAATTTTATTTGAGCCTGATAATTAATGAGAGCAGCAAGCATGTAACAGCTTGGGCTTCATCACGGGCTGTCCAAGCCCACTAGAAATCATGCTGAAATGCTATGACAGCTGGCACCTGGACTATTGAATCTTCGCTGCTAATCACTACATCTGGTTTGGGTACATCTATTCAGCTTAAAAACACATCTCTCAACTGCAAGATGTCTATAACTTTCTTAAGGGCAGGTGTGTCCCAGCTGACAGAAAAGAGAAGCTGGAATATATCAGACACCTTTAAAGGCCACTTCTTACTTTTTTATCTTCTTACCCTTCCTTATACATTTTGTAGTGTATCCCTAGACTGGTCAAGTAGTAAATTGGGCGACACAACCTTACAAGGTGTCATTGCTGAAGGATGCTCAAGGAATAGGCATACTAAGAGCCCTTGAAGTTTTACTCAGTTCTGTAACTGAGCAAATAGATGCTACTTTATTTTATACCTCAGCAATATCCTAAAATCCTTTTATGCATATTCTGCAGGTGATTCCTACAATGCAGCAGTGCCTTTCAGTGGCTAGTTAAATGCATCACAGATTTGTTACAGAACTCCCTGTAGAGCTGAAGCATTCCCATCAAAGATGTGGTTGATCATCTAAATTCAGGGTTCAGTTACCCAATAAATCTACTACATTTCTGAAAAGCTTTTTTTTTTTTACTTCATAGTAATTTTTATTTACTCTTTTTTTTTAACTTTTTTTTTTTTAAACTCTTTTTTTACTTCATAGCAACTGTGGCTATCTAAGCGGCATAATTCATTAAATCAAATCTGCTTTGAGTAAAATACAGTTCATTCATCCTTCTAATTACTACAGTTTAAATTTAGCCTCAATTAGTGACCTCTCAATTTACTGAGATTAGTTCTGCCTGTGTACAAGCGAGACTAGCTGTGAAAGCACATGCAATACGTTTCTTCTACTTAACATATCACAGAACTAGATATCTATTGTTGCTGTTCTGTGAAGTACTAAACAAAATGTCCTTGCTAGCTGCAAACATCTCCTTTCCTGAAGGCTCAGTTTCTGAATGCTATGGACAACCATGTTACCAAAAAATCATTCAGATGACAGCAATGCAACAGTGTTATTGTTCTACCATTGTACAGCACTTTTTTGATATCTATATCTCAAAATAGCATTGTAGACATGTGAGCCACTCCCTCTAAGACCACAGCAAGGCAGACCCATGAGCGGAGATGTATTATTCCAACTATTTCACATGGATGAACTTTGGTGGGGAGGCCAAATACCCAAGACTTGTAAATGGAGTAATTGAACTGAAAATACACCCCAGAGGTTCAAATCTCCACTTTGTCATCCAGTTACAGGACATCTCCCTGTGATCCTCCTCCTCATACTGGAAAGCCTGGAAAAGCCTACTGAATTGGTATCATAGCTTTTTATGTTTGGATTCAGCAGCTGTTTCAGCCACATTCAAAAGGAATGAGTCAGGAATTTGTGTATGTGGGAAGTGGTTTCCTCTCACATTACTGTATGTATGGATGAAATATATTTCCTCTACTATGAAGTTGCTGAATGAGAAAATAAAGTAGTGCAGCTGACTGGCACTTTAGCGGCTGTACTTTGACCCTGATAATGAAAAGCCAGCGGCCTCGGGAGGCCAGTTTGGATAATGCATTCCATAGAAAAGGTGATGAAGTCACTTGCATTATTATAAAGAATGACTAGAAAAAGACAAAGTGGAGAGAAAATACCAATATAAAAACTGGATAAATTAGAGACCCAGTTCTTTAATGAAACCTGGCCTGACTGAAAATGCAAGAGGAAGTCTGGCTTTAAGATGTGAGCTATAATGAGATAATGAAGACACCTCCCTCTGTGCTTCAGACAATTTTTGTAGCAACTAGTGTTCAGAAATCAGAGATAATGATAATGGCTTGTGCCTGCAGTCATTACAGCTCGGGCACGCACAGTATGCAAGGCATTTAATGTCAAACTTACCAGCACCATGCAGGGAGACAATGGCAGGGCTAAGTGGAACACAGGTCACCTGCCTTCCAGCCCCAGCTGTAATCAGAGGACCAATGACATTGCAAATCAGGAAGCTTTTATTTGGTATGAGCATGAACAATAGAATTTGGCCTGGGGCTAGAACCTCCACGAAGAGGAACATCTTCCAAACCAGGGAGCTGGTGTGATCTTCCTTCTGTCCTTCAAAGATGACTTGATACTGGAGGGATAGGTTTCTGTGAGGTCTGGGAGCCTGGTAAAAATCTTGGGTGGCTGTTCCTAACTTCTGGGGATCTGAAGGGGAAATGAAGGAGTTTGAGGGTTGGTCAGACAAGTGGGCTGAGGCAGAAATGGGACTATGGGAAAAGAAACAGAAGAGATTTGCACAAAGCTTTCAAAAGAAAACTGAGATTCTGAGGGGAGAGCTACAGCCAGAAAAAAATAGGAGAAGAAAGAAGACATATAGGAGTACTAAAAGATTCCCCCATTTGTTCCTTAGCTCAGCAAGGAATGTAAGGTTCTTTTTGACTTGAAGCCCAGAATTGTTCCAAATATTTAAAGACCAGCACTTTTTTTCAAAGTACTTTGATGAGCTATGCAGAAGGCAGAGTTGTCACGTATGCTTTATAGAAGGGATCTTATACTGCTGTCAATAAAGAACTTCTAAAAATATTGTTACACATATGTATATAAAACACACAGGAGTGTACATCATGGGACACTTAAATGCATTTTTGTATGAAGGCAATTCCTTATGGCAAGGCAGGCCAGCCTGTCAGGAGCCACAGCCCCTCACCACGCTGGGTCCCACTGCTCTGGCAGCACAAACACATGGCCCCAGCCTGGTCTGTGCTGTGGCTGCAGTCATGGGTGATTAGGAAATCATTCCATCAGACACCAGGCAAGGCGCTACACACCAGGAAAGAAGGAAAATGCATTTCTGTGTACTTTCTATGTATATTTTCACCATTTTCTAGTATTTCTTCTCCTTTCAACCTCTGCATGTCAAATGATAGCAAATTGCAAATGTACAAGTTCCAGCTGAGCACAACTGGGGGTAAAACAGCTTTTCTTTGAAGCTGGAGCTAGAGTCCACTTGAAAAGCTGTAGGGAAAGCCACAGACATTTGCAAATGAGTAACTGAATTTCTGACCAGGTGGTTTTTCAAAGCATTGTGATTCATGAAACATATTTTCTGAGGAGCTGCATAATCCATTAGGAGAGCAGCCTGTGAAAGGGACCCATAGCTAAGACAGCAATCAGTAGGTAAACAGAATACTAAAAGTAATTATCTTCCAAATCAGCAGAAAAGCATATTTATGAATGTATTTTAGCATTTAAAGAAGTAAACATTTTTTTCATCAATTTTCAGCTGATCATGGATCTCATTACACATTTCAAGTAGAGTTAAAAATACAGGATGAGTATCCTGAGTCAAATCCTTTTACATCTGAACCATGCCTAGGAAGAGATGGGAAGGATCATTCACCCCTCCTTGACTCCACTGCATTTTGTAACACTCTGGGAGCACTTCTCATGTCTTGTTGCTAGTCTCTCAGTTTTGATACTCCCTCAGCCTCTTACCTGGAGCATATTTGGGACTGCGGATACAGGAGCTGACCATTTTGTTCACAAAGGCAATTTTCAAACCAAGGCTTTTTGAGTGAAGAACACAATACAGACTCTGCCCCATTCATTTTAATATTGCACACATGCAAAATGTATGTGTGTTGGCCTGGCACAGGCAGGGACTGAGGCAATCCCAGCAGTGGTGTGTGAGGGTGGGTAGTCACATACCCAATGGTTTACATATGTGGGCAGTTTGTGACCACACATATTAAAACAGATGAGAAATCTGCAGGGATCCTTATGCAATCAGTTATATATGGACAATTTCAAAATAAAATACTAGCTGGGGATAAAAACGGAGAGCTTCAATTATCTTTTTATAGCATTCCTTTTTTTGCTTTACTCCCTGTGTGCCACATAACCAGCTACCTCGCCAACATTTTTCTTCATATTTGGGAACCAGTGATGTACTTCAGCACTTCAGGTGAAACTGCAGTATATGCCTTCACTTCATAGCCCCTCATTCATTTAAACAGTTTGTAGCTTCCAGCACTGCTTTGTTTATATCCTAGAGTTATGGATGATGTCAAATCAGCCTTGATGTAACACTCAGCTAAATACTGCTCAGACAGAAAGGGGCTGCAGTAAAGTATTATTTCAGTGAAACCCACAATCTTGGAAAATGCATATTCTGTAATTAATTTTTTTTGCATCAGGTTTTGTCATAGAAGAAATTAAGACTCTTAAGGGCTTTACCAGCAATGTGAGGTTACCAATGGACATAGTAGACCTGCAGTATTCTTATAGTCTCAGAAGGATTGTGGTTGAGATCTAACTCTCAATAAGCATGCTTTCTTCCTCAGTCAAGATACATTTCCAAATAGGGGTTTAGAAATTGTAATCACCCCAAGGACAAGCGATTAACCACATAGGGCTCACACAAAACTAAGAAGTTAGTTTCCCCATTATAGATATTTAATCCAAAAAGAAACATTCTCCTGCTTGATATACAGTGCTAGACGTTCTGACTTGGGCAGAAACTGAGACACACACACACACGAAAGTCACCACTAACAGACCCTGTGGGCAGCAGGAAAGGTGATGCTTGGTGCACTCAGGGGAAGGTCACTTGCCAGTGCTGCATGAAAAATAAACCTGTTAATTACTCACTACAGCTCAAGCGTGCTGATTGCAAGGCCAGTATATAAAATACATGTCATTACTCTCCTCAGTTATTAAGACAGACCTTCTCAGAGTACATATTTTCCTTCCATCCAGTTCATTAAGTATCAGCTGAAAAAGGAAAACATACAAAGTGGGAAAGAAATGGCCAGCGCACTACTGGAATAGCAGTTTCATAGAGGAGTGTCAGCTGTGTTTCACATACATGGTGACTAATGAAAGCCTACAAAAGGCTCCCTTCTTCTCTTGAAATATTCCAAGTAGACTGTCTTTCAGAGAGTAAAATCCAGTAGATTAGCCCAGGGTTTAAACCACAGGAACTGTAAGGAATCAACAGAGCAGACCAAAGACAAAACAAACAAACAACGAAAAAACAAAAAAAAGATCTTCAAAACATTCTTCCTTAAAACAAACAAACAAAAAGGGCTGAAATAAGCAAAATCAGTAGATACAGTCACAGAATTTGGAGTCTTGCAAGGAAACAAAGGGATGCTCAAGAGCATCACTTCCAGCTGCCCCAAGAACTTTGTAGAGAAATTAGAACAATATCACCTTTACTTTAGAGTAACAACAAAAGCCAAAGAGTTTCCAATTTTGGATAGATATTGATTGGAAGACCTTACTATTGATTTTGACATATTAAAGCAGAGTTTGCCTCCTTGATCTTATGCCTACAACTGCACTTAACCAGAGGGCTTGAGATTGTAGAGACCAGCCACTGATTTGTACCACTGCAGTTCATGCTTGTCACAACTCTGTTCTAAGCAGGTGATGACCTACATATGAACAACAGAAAGAAAAGAATGACTGGATGGTACAGAAGGCTCACTCATTCTGTGTGGGAAACAAAGGGAGACAATCAATTAGCTGCTCACAGATTTACTCCTTTTCTACATATTTTCCTAAGCTTCTTACCCCAAGCTCTCCTATTATCTGAGCACTCCTCAGTGTCCTTACTAGTGTTATCAAGTTAAGATTTAGTGACCTTCCTGCTAGTAATTTTTACACAGGAGCTTAATATTCCCATTGGATATTTTAGAGAATAGTTCCTAAATCACAAAAATCAGAATTGAGAAAGGGCTTTTGGGTCATCCTCTCCATCCCTTTCTGCTTTAAGCATTTCAAGTGAAAAAAACCAAACAAACCAACCCAAAACAGCTGGCATTTTTGCAGCCTAAAACAAGCTTGAAAAAAAAAAAATGGAGGTGCCCTGAAGTGCAATCCCTGCAAATAACTATTAATGAACTACCTGATGGATTCCCCCATTTCTTTGCCAGTTTTGTTCCTTTCAGTTTTGTCTCTGCTTTTGTAGTGATGAAAAGCAACTTCCTGCTGACAATGATCATTCTCATACTGTATCATACTCTTAGTGTTTGCCTCTGACATTCATTCTGCAATGCAGCATGCTGTCATTTGCAATTGTGGCCCAAGAGCACAACTGAGATTCCCAATTCCCTAGTCTGTACTGCCCAGACAGTGACAGACAGACACATGCTCTAAGGTAGGCACCAGAGAAATGATGGACAGCTATTGGTAATTCAAGCAGGAGAGCAGTACCAGCAAAAAATTTCTCTCTAACCTACTGTCTTCAAGCCCAAAGGCTAACTCTGCCTTCAGAGGCACTGTTTGGATTATTCCTCTTCCCTGTGATTACAGCTAATTCTGTTGGTAGAGAATTTACCTTATTTACCTACTTCATTAAAGCCATTCCTATTATGTAAGCATTTATTATTTAGCACATCTATCATTTCCCTGTAGTTACAAAGCTGATATGCAGGTAATACTGATCTGCTTTATTATTTTGCATCCCCTTCTTCATCCCTCAAAGGAAGTTTCCTAACTGAGCTTTAAGATCCAAGTCATACCAGTCCTTGTAACAAAGAGGATCTATGTAGAAGTTTAGGATTCTTCTTGTCTTTGGCACAGACTGCCCACTAACCCAGCTAGAAGACTTCATTGTGACTTGATGCCAAAACACTAGTTTTCTACCAGCACAGGTTTAGCTCTATTGGCAAAGACAGGATCTCAGCTGTCCTGTCCGTAGGTTGGATAATGTTTGCAGTAGCTGGTGTACTTGACTAATGAACCTTGACTAATAGGGTTTTTGGGGGTTTTTTTGTTTGTTTGGTTTGGGGTTTTTTTGGGGGGTTTTTTTTTTGTTGTTTTTTTTTTTTAAAACCAAAGGCTTTTCTGTATTTTCCCTTTGTATCAGCCAAGTACAATCTGGTACTTGTTTTCATCAACTGACTTCATATATTTTCTAGTTTCTTAGGTAGCTTAGTAGAACTAAGTGTGATGAACAGCAAAGGAGGGATTTCCCTGGCTAAAGCTTTCTATCATATCATGCTCTGCTGTGAACTAAGCCTGAGGCAAAGGGTCCCAGCAGCCCAGGTTGTGTCCAACACTGGAGCTTGCATAGCCAGATTGAAGGATGAAGAGCCACACACAAAGACTGGACCACCTTGACTTTCAATCACAGAAGTCCAGAGTACTGGTACTAGCAAATTATGCATTATCCAAGAGGCACAGCTCAAAGGAACTTCTGTCCTTCAGCACATGTTTTCATTTCCTCTCCGTGGGACTCAGAGCCAATGCAGCATTTATCTCTCCAAATTCTTCAGTTTCTGCAGAACCTGGAAGCACTGAGAGTCACTGAACTTCTATTGGTCCACTAAATCCGGGGGAGGAGGGATGAGATCCCGCGGGTTCAGCCGAGCTACGAGGCAAACATCATAACTGTCGTGCATAAGGACGTTGGTGGCCACCACATTCCATTGGTTCTCCCACGTATCCAGCTCAAGGATCTCTTTGGTGATAACTTCATGACGAGCTGAAAAACAGAGGCAACAACAGCAGCCATCAGGAGGCAAGTCAAGCAGGATCAAAATGGTTTTTGCAGCTGTTATTACGACCCTTCTGAAAGGGGGCAATAAAATGAAAATTTCTGTGGTGCTAATGGCTACACTGTCCAAAGAGCACACGAGTTGTCCATGTACAGCAAGTGTAATAGTGCAGATGGAGATCTGCCCAGTGCAATCAGTTCTCATACTGGGCTCCAGGTGCAGCTGCAGGGACAAAAGCACCAAGTGCTCCACCTTGGCACAAGTATGCAGGGGGCATTTCAGCCTGCAATCACTTGGTAAATGCTCATCTTTTAGAGACAGTGTTGCCTCTCGTTCACGAGTATGCCTACATGTAGTATGTTGTCTTTGTTTTGCCCTGACTAAAATGCAGCTCTGAGGCTGCTGGAAGCACTCCAACAGTGTTTTTCTCTTGGGTGCAAACTCAAGACATCCTGTGATTTAGGGAGAGATAGAAAACCTCGAGGCTTTAAATGTACTGTAGATGTCCTGAAATGCTGAGGAATTTGTCATGAATGGTCAGGTTAGAAGAACATCATTAAATCACAGCCAGTCTCCAGACAAGAAGCTTTTTACCAAGACTAACAAAAAATGAAAGAATCACCATGCAGCAGAGAACCATAGCTGTCCAGCAGTGCTATATTAAACTTCTCACAAGATCACAAACCCTTTCTTTGCTAACAACAGTCCCGAACTCTGCAACAATTGCTACTCAAAGCCAGGTTCTTGCCTAAAAATAAAAAGCATCATTCGTTTCTGTTCACTTCTTTTCATCTTAAAGTTGCTTTCTCACAGCAAGTAACCTAAGCCTAAACTTTTGTTACTTTGAGCTGAGGACATGTATGTGCATTGCTGTCAGATGAGTTTCTGGAGATGCAGGAGAAATCAGGTCTCAGAGATTTCCAAGAACAGACACTTCATGGGTACCAGCATAAGAACCATCATAGCAGAAAACACTGAATACTCAAAGCTGTTTTATTGAGTCATAAGAGACTGGTGACAGAACAAACTTTACAGGGTCCAGACTGAGCTTCCCATTCCCAAGCCTCATAGGAAACTTTTCTTTTTTAAATAAAAAAAGCAAGAACTCCCTGTCTCACATCAACTGCATCTCATTGTTTAAGCACTGCCTTTATGTGGAACTGGCAGCAAAGGATTGGAGAAGGCAGAAAGAATGAAAAGCAGAAGAACATCAAGACATATTTCCCATGTTGGAAAAAGACCACATTTTTCCAGAAGACAGCAACTCCAGGGAATTAGCGCCCCCAAGACTGTCTGGTTTAGGTTCCATGCAAAATTGGTGTTGGTGTCATGATAATGTCTTGTGGTGGGATTTAAAGCTCCTCCTGGGCAAGGAGGAGCTTCAGGTGTGAGGAGGTCAGGTGCAAACAAGTCTTCTCTTCTTCCCAGGACTGGCCTTCTTACTGAGTGGATACAGGACAGCTCTGTTTTCTGAAGCTCCTGTACATGCCCAAGATCTGTGGCTGTTACAGTTTTATGGACACTTCTGCACATTCTTGTCATGTTTATCTGAGGAAACAACTCACCAACCATTTACCATCTCTGCCCCCTCTCATCTGATAAAAGAGGGCAGCACAGTGTTTCTACTCCCCTATCCACAGCCTGTACTCACTTTCTCTTCAGTTGTGTCACAATTACTTGAGATATAATTTTTGTTGGTCCAAACTCAGAGCTCTGAGACTCTCACAGAACTCTGGGTGCTTGCTTGAGTAAAAGTTGGGTAGGTTTTTATGATACGGTCACACCTGAGTAGCTTTCCTTTCTGTGAAACAAGTTATGAGAATTTGCTTATTGAGCCTGGATACTAAAGGAGAATAACGATAATAATACTATATAGGAAGTCTGCAGCCATTTAAAATAGAAGACAGCAAACTGCTAAAAAAAAAAGTTCTATGTGAAGAGAGAAGGTATGACTGACAAACAGCAGATAAATAACATGTGCCAGTACCAGGAAAGAGCTCGCTTCTATATGACCCTGCAAGAATGAACACATTTTTCCTAAGAGACACAAACAGACCTAAGCTGTGACATGGGAGGCTCCAGTCCCTGTATTTTTTAATTAGATCATCTCTCTTATGCAATAAATTTTTATGCCTGGGTTTTCTTTGGCATGGATGATGACAAAAATGAGACAATCAGAGGAAAAATAATCAAATGTTGGAACCAAGACATTCTGTGAGTGATTGTAACACTTCAGATAAAACAAATCATAATTAAAACATCAAAGGCATATTCAGCAACCCTTCCTTACAAGCCTTGCTGTGTTTTTTCCTGACCCTGGTGACTCCCAACCTTTGCTGTCCCTTGTTTCCCTTTTCTGTGGGATGTTGTAACTGGTTTTGTTCCACTCTACAAATTCTGCTTTCCAGCACATGGAGTGATAGTTAACTCTTAACCCTTAGGAGATAAAAAGGGTATGTTTTTGAAATAAGAGAAGCAATCATTTCTATAGTCTTATCTTGTTTAATATGAAAGGGAACAGTACCCTTTAGATGGGAAAGTTCATGTGAGGAAGAGCACTGCTCAAAACAGTCATACTTCAGGGAAAAAAATTACACTTTACTTTTAAAAAGAGAAATTAGTTAATCTCAGCTCTTCGGCTTTTTTTTTTTTTTTTAATTCTTGGTAAGAACAATAGAAAAGGTAATTCAAAAAGAACAACACCTTTCATTCCAGTCTGTAATGCTGGATTTCAGTTATAATCCCAATAAGGAGTTTTAAGCTTGAAGGTCTAAGTAATTCCCAACTCTTCTTCATTGGTTCACCTTTTTTAATTGCAATTTATTTTTTAAAAGGCAGTATCTTAGCAGCCAATTTTGCTTACAAGAGAATCACATGAACATGACACCTGCAAAAATAAATTGGTTGTATTACAGAACTTAAGAACTTACCTGCTTAAAAAGCCACTCCACACAACTCCCTGCCATCATAGCATTATTCTGCCTCACCTACCAGTCGACCACCTTACCTAATGAAGGGATTTCACTCTTTTTTTCCACAAAATGAGGCAGTATTTTTCTGCACATTCTTGTTTAACCATAAGAAGTGTTTAGAAACTTTCTTACACTGGGTTTTTCTCCAAAGGAGTTAAACCACTTCATATTAAAATTTTATTCTGGTTGTACAAACCTAACCCTAATGTAGATCCTTTTCTAGCAGTAAAACAATGTTCATAACAGTATGATTTACTCATACTCAGGAAAGGAAAAGGCTAAACCAGCATAGGGAATATCAGCCATAAATTTATCCCCATCAGAAAAATGTAGTATATTAAAGAGAGTCAGAACACTTGATACTGTTATACCTTTCAGATGTGTAAGTGCAGACTGAAGATACACTGAGTCTACAAACCCATCTTCTCCCAATAATAAGACTTGAATAAAACCTGGAAAGATTTCATTTATAAACACTGAATTTGTATTTTATATATGCAAATACAGTAGTCAAAGTAAAGTGAGCCTAATCTTCAAATTATCTTTTATATTCTGGTCTGTAAACAAAACACTATCCTACAATTTTTCATATGAAGTTTTTCTTTGAATGTGCAGAAATATAAAAATGTTAATTTTCAGGAAGTGATTGCCTGCACTCTGTATACACAACCATGTTTTTTCTTTAAAAGGTTTGTGATTCACTCCCTAAATATGGCCAGACTTCATTTTATGCCATAAGTTCTCATGTCATTTGAATGAAGATTTATCATAAATCAGGATGAATGATTCTTGGAAAGACCTCCAGTATGACTGCAGGCAACATAAATATTTGATCTGCCTTTTTTTTTTTTAAACCCACATTCCGTTTGTGATTGAGAGGTTGGGCGGAGGAAGAACTTTCCATGCAACAATAGTATTTATTACCACTTGTGGCCTTTTTCTTAACTTTGCTTTCTCTTCCTATTTGTAACCAAAAATCCAGATACAATTATCAGGTTTTGGGTTGTGACGGTTAAAGGGAGGCAGATGTAGAAGAATTAAGCAATATGCTTAACAGGTAGAAAAATCCATAGTTCACCCAGGACTATTAATCACACAGCTATTACATTTGTTAGCCAAGACAAATAAATTCACTGTGCGGTAGCCTGCTTAGTGTCCAGAGGAGTGAACTCAAAAATTCATGCTGAAATTCCATTTAATAGAATTAAATCTATGGCAACTTCGCTGAAATGTGTCGATATTTCATTATTTACTCCAGAAACCCATCAACATCAGGTGGTATATTTGCTTCCATTTATGAATAAGGAAGCAAAGTTGTGGAGATGCTGAGAGCATGTGCCAAGTCATAAGTCATGATGCCTCTGCATCAGTGCAAGGCAGAGATATCCAAAGTAGTTTGGGGACAAGCTCACCTGCCCACTAGCAGTGACAGAGCCACCCTGACACACTGTTGGATGGTCAGCAGCACCTCAGCAGCTTTATTAGGAGCAGGGACCGGTACCTCAGCACAGAACCACCTTGTGTGATGGGGGTAGTCTCAGTGTCACATCTGTCCTTGAGCTCTGCGTCCTGGGACAGTCTCACACAGGCCGCTCTCCTGAGCAGCTCCTGATGTCAGTCCTCAGGTTGTCACAGCACATTTTCCTTTCCAGTTTGCAATTTCCTAATATGCTCTGTCATCTTTTGCATAAATCAATTTATATTAAAAAAATAAACCCACAGCATAAGACCTGTAGCAGTTGAACTGCTAGCTGTCTGTTCTGCTCTTTTCATGGAAAAAAAAAAAAAAAAAAGCACTTGAACATCACAAGGTGCTTGCTAGTTCCCAAACAGTCCTTGAAATGCTTACTCAGGTGTGTCTTTCACTTGTTTCCCCAGTTCTTGACACCCACAGTCACCCCAGAGCTGCCTTGAAGCAGTTCAGCCCACACTGCTGATTTGTACCTGTTTTTTCATGCCATTATCTGTACCAGAGAATGATTTCAAACATATGGGACTAGCCTCTGCTACTTATCTTCCTCACCACTAATAGCTGCTTTCATAATTACATGATGTGGAGTTAGGTGACCTGGGAATTCATGTTTGTGTTGCAATGGGATAAAAGTGCATTTAGATCATTACCACCAGATGTCCTGGCTCCTCATTTGTAGTAGGAAAAATAATAAGTTCATCAAGCCTGTGGCCTTCAATCCCATTTGCGTATGTGAGCTGCCCCCTAACTCCTCCAGCGTAACACAGGCAGCGCCCCTTGTGGGGTCAAGGACATCCATCATCTGTGCCCGTGGGCAGAAGCAGGCAGAGAATACACAGGAGAGGGAACTTGGCTCGGCTGTTTAACATGCTGGCCAGCCTTTGTAATGTGAAGTACCAAGGCAGTGTATCCACCAGAAACAGCCAAAGCTGGGAGGAAGGTTGGGGCTTGAATTTAAAACTGTGGCAGCTTACTGTTTTCAGAGCACCTGCATGGAGTAAGGTAAGATATTCACTCTCATAGACAGGTTCTCTATCCTGTTCTGCTGTGTAATTCTTCAGGACCACTGTTTCATGATCCACCCATTTACTCACAAATCAATGCACACTAAAATATATATAAAGAATGGGATGGTATACAGAAAGGAACGTCTAATTCAGTTACTTCTACTGTTTTCCTTGGCATTGATCCAACTACTTCAGCTTTTAAAATCTTTCCAGATTTTGCCTGCTGTTCATAGGCAAGGCCTCTTTCAGACAATCTTACACACACTGGTCCTGCTCACACTGCAGGATCACAGGTTACGGAGGCAGCGGGGTCAGTGCTCTTGAAGTAAATGCACCATTCATAGGAGTAAAAGCTGCCAGATCAGAGCAAGAACTACTGGGCTTAGCTCATCCTGGGATACTGTTTCTAAATGCCTTACAATGAGTTAATACATTATTTATAGTGGATATAAAGCATGTTTATACTGTATGCATGACAGGCAGTTATGAGCACAATAGAAGATGTCATACATGGCTACAAGCCATGTTTCTAAACAACCTATTGACCTTTCCAGCAATTAATTAAAATGTATTAAAATAGCTATTAATCATTCATTAACCCCTTCTAAACTATAAATGAGATTTAATAGGAAGCAGGGCTGAATTGCTAATACCATGCTGCTGGACAGTGGATCAAATTTAGATATGAAATAAGCAGGTGCTGCTCCCCAGCAATTCCCCTGACCTGATTTGGCCTCATTTCCAGCTAATGAGCAGGGTAGATGTGCAGCCCTCCCCGGGCAGGCAGCCCCCTGCAGATGTCGCTCCCAGTCCCAGCAGCTCACACTGGTGCTGGAGGAGAACTCGGCAAAAGGTCAAGCAGCATTTTTCGGGGTGGACTCAATGCACAAGCTGGAGAGCTGTGGCAATGCCTGCAGCACAGCAGGCAGCCCTGAGCAGATTTCTATGCTAAGCAAAACACAGGGGCCCTGAATCCCTTCCATTGGTGGGAATATTTATTCAAATGGTAACAACTGTGGGCAGGAGAACTTTAATTATTCATCAGTGCCCAGTAAATTTTAACAGAGGGAAACAAACAGTGCTGCAGATAGGCAGCCCAGGGTTTGCACCTCTGCTTTATTTAGCTGGGAACATGGGAAGGTGCTGGAGAAACAGGTTTTGTTCCAATCTCTCAACCCCCAAACTTCACAAGTGCAGTATTTACTGTGCCAGACTCCTTAATATGTCTATATTTAATTTGATTCCAGTAATGTTCCATAACCACTATAATAAAAACCAAGCACTAGAATGATTCTCCATCTAAATCACATAATAGAGGAGACAATGGGGAACAGCTTTTATGGGAGATTAGTCAAAATAAATAACTATTAAGCTAGTCCACTATCAGGAGTGGACAGCATGGAGATGCAAACTCATTAGCTCAGCTGGAATACAGTAATTACTACACAGTTCTGCACTGCCGCAAGCAGAGCTGGTTCTATTCCAATGCATAGATTGCTGTTTATGTAAATGAGGAAGAAGAGGCTAGAAAATTAATGCAGGTAAGCATTTATCTTTTTTGTGTGTGGTTGTGTGTAGAATCAGAATTACAGTTTGTAGGACTCAGTATCACCATCACCTGTTTTGGCTAACAGTTGCAAACAAAATTGAGATTCTTGCATAGATAATGTTCCCCTTTTCCCTTCCCCTGACTCTAACACCACTTAATTTCTACTTGATATTGGTAAGTAAATAGCAAAATGGAGTTAAGCAGGTCTGGTCCCACATTTGATAAATATTACAGAAATTTTCAACATGTATAGTAAGGAAACAGGATGTCCATCTCCTCTGCCACAAAAGGGAGATGAAAAAGATGCCAGTTCCACATCAAGTCCTATGAGCTCATGAAAACCTTTTAAGGGATATGTGCTGCCAAGAACAGAACTGCTAAAGATTTTGTTACTTGCACTGAGCTCGTCGCACCTTTACTTTGATATCAGCTGATGTCACATGGGCGAGAGTATCAAATTAAAGATTGCATTCTAATATCATAGAATCATTTAGACTGAGAAGGGCATCTAAGATCATCAAGCCCAGATTTTAACCCAGGACTCAAGCCCATCACTAAATACATCTGTCCCTCAGTGCCACATCTACACAGCTGTTAAACACCTCCAGAGACAGCAATACCACCCACTGCCCTGGGCAATCCCTTCTAGTGTTTGACAGTGCTTTTGGTGAAGAAATTTTCCCTAATATCCAATCTAAACCTCCTCTGGTGCAACACAAGGCTGTTTCTACTTGTTACCTGGGGGAAGGGACCAATGCCCACCTGGCTACACCCTCCTTTCCAGCAGGTGTAGAGCCATAAGGTCCTGCTAAGCCTCCTTTTCTTCAGGCTGAACACCCCCAGCTCCCACAGCTCCTCCTCCTCCTCAGACTTGTGCCCCTTCTCCAGCTCCACTGATATCAGTGTGTCCTTCTCTGGACACACTCCAGCACCAAAATGTGCATCTTGTCATGAGGGGCCCAAAACCAAACACAGAATTCAAGGTGCTGCCTCACCAGTGTTGAGTGCAGGAGGACAGATACTGCCCTGGTCCTGCTGGTCATGCTGTAGCTGATACAAACCAGGATGCATCAAGTTTAAAAAAAAAAAAATCAACTCTGGATTTCAATTTCTTAATCCTAATCTATGAGACAGGGAGTTATACCAACGTCTATAATCTGAAACTAAAGCTACAACCCCTAGACACAAGCTAAGAGATTTGCATTTGTGCAGCATCAACAGAAAGTCAACAAACATCTGCCTCAGTGAGTGACAGTGACAGCAGATGACACAGTCCCAGCAAAGAGGCACATACCCTTGCCTTCATTATTTTCACCAGAAAAAAAATATTTTTAATGCTCAGAAGCAGTCATAAAGAAAGGGAACCCAATCTGGCAGGCATTTTTTAAAGGTGTAATCCTGCATTCCTGAAGAGCTGCTTTCCCCCCTCCTTTGGGGAGTCACACTAATGAGGCTCCTTCTGCCAGACACAGGCTAATGTCAGTAGCTGTCAGTCTGTGCACGTGACAGGTTTTAGTTCGATGCAAAGGAAACAAAACACATCAACAAAAACACTGTACAGCAGACTGCAAAGGCTGGTTTAAAATCCATAGTTACAGCAGGAAGTGAGGCAGTGTATTGCAGCATTAGTGGAAAGTTGGCTGGCTGTTGCACACTGAGCCCTGTGAGTACTCATAGTAGGGGTAATGTTTCCACTCTGTGCAAAACTATAAACTAAAGGACAAAAGCATCCATTTAAAACATGTCTGATTATCTTGATCAATGCTACAACATTACCAAAAATGGCAGCATTCACAACACAAGGCCGCTGGAGCTGAGACAAACAGATTAATGGTTCCTGTTTGCCTTAACAGTTTCAGTAGAAACTGAGCTAATTTGTAAAAGCTGCTGGCTAACAGATGATGTTTCCCCCTTTGCTAAGGAGGAAACAAATTTAGTTTGAGAAATGCTGGTTTTGGGTAGTTATAATGACTGTAAGAGCATAAAACATTTGTCAGCTACTGATGCAACACAGAGGTCTCAGAGGTGCTTGTACCACCAAACCATGGACATCAGCCTCCTGATGTGCTTGCCCTGGGTACACCAGGTTAGAATCCCTCATATCCTGATCAAAACACAAAGCTTTAAGTGACAAGAGAACTCCTCAGGACTCTGAATTGCTTTCTGGTCTTTCCACATGAATCTCCCTCTGAAGTGTCTGTGTTTCTCCATCTGCTACAGGGAGCCTGGGGTCACTAAGGTGGTACTGTAGGCACTGCAGAGAAGTGCCTAAGCTTCAAATGAATTAATTCCCTTTCCTCTTTTGTAGGCTGGCTTTGAGCAAAGCACCTAACTTAAGGAAGCCTTACAAGCTTTACCAACACTCCCCAACATTGAACAACACTCCTTGCAGTTCAGAGGGAGCTTAAACACACTGTGGAGCTCACTCATCTTTTAGACTGCTATTGCTACTTTCAGCTGGCCAAACTAACTTTCCTCCTGAGTAGCTGCAGGTTTTCTTCCTCTGTTCACAGGGATGCAGTTCAGGCTTCACTGCTTATTCTCCTTTCAAGCAGAGAAAGACTTGCGAGTTTGCCATCACAAAATTTTGATAGTCACATGAGATTCAGAAAAGATGCTAGCTGAGCAGTATTCATCTTTTCATCCAAATTTAAGGCCCTTTGAGCAGTTGACAGCTGCTTTTCCGCTTTGTATACACCTCTAGACTCTCACGATCCATTGGCCAGGACTTGGCAGCTCTTGGAAGCCAATCAGGCGAGCAAGGGGTCTTGCCAGGCCCATTTGCAGGTAATTTAAACAGCTCTGGGGAGCGCAGGGAACAGGAACAGGCTCCTGCATGCCGCGGCAGTTCGAAGGGCAGCGGGCACAAGGCACGGCCACCCTGGTGGGTTGTGCTGTAGGTGTTTTTTTTCGGTTTTGTTTGTTGGGTGGGTTCCCCCTCCCCCCCAGCTCGATTAGATCCAGCAATGATTTACAAATGATCAAAAGCCATCGCTGCTGCCAGCAGGAGTGTGATGACCCAGACAGAACCCCCCAGGGACACAGCTGTGCAGGTCACTGGCTGAAGTGAGTGTGTGAGCCCACTGTTCGCACCAGAGGACAGTGCAAAAGGCACCTGCAATCAAGTGAATGATCTGCTCTGTTTAGCAGCAGAGCTTAAGGAAATAGTGGAAAGGCTGAGGAATATTAGGGAGAGTGAACAGGCACAGTCTTAAACCGCACCAGGAGAAGTTCAGACATCAGAAGTTCTTTACAAAGAAAGTGCTTGGGCATTGGAATGGGCTGCCCAGGGTGGTGGTAGAGTCACCATTCCTGGAGGTATTTAAGAAAAGACTGGGTGTGGCACTCAGTGCCATGGTCTAGTGGACAAGATGGTGTTCAGTTGAAAGTTGGACTCTGATTGCAGAATCTTTTCCAATCTAGTTGATACTGTGATTTAGGTCTAATCATATAGAAAGGCATATAGACCATGACATATACCAGTAAAATTAAGATACAAGTGTCTTTAGTGCATCAACTTTCACACTGGTGGAGCAAGAATAGATTTAAGCAAGTGCAAGTTGAGGCTGAAGAGTTTGGGATAGATCTGTAGTATACAAGGGGTTAATTTCAGTCCCTTAGGCTAAGACTTTCCATTGCAGCAGTGATTTTTGGCTTACTCTTTCTTTTCCTCTCCTCTTAAGCACTTTCACTTCAATGTTCCCAGCAGCCCTTTAGTGTTCAGCAGGCAGAACCAAAGACTACAGCTGTGTCTCCAGCTTGTTCCAAGAACTCCACTTGCTTGAAACTAAATTACAATGTTTCGTAAAATTGGAATATCCTCTCTTGGTTGCATCCCTTACAAAAACCAAAGTGACATGCCAAGAAGCCCAAAAGACTAAAACCAAAGCAAGCACATGCTAAAATAACCCTATCTGCTACTAAAGCAGCAGCAGCACATGCTGTTCTGTACCTTGAAGCTGCTGAGCAGCAGTAATTGTGAAAGTGCAGAGTCAAATCACTCTTTTCACACTCTCATATGACAGTAATAACCATCTCACTCCACCCTTCATCCCCAAGGAGCACATCAGGCAAGAACCTTTTCCAGCGTGCAGAGAAGAGGGGGCCAGGGAGAGAGCCCAGCCAGGTAACTCTTCAGGTTCAGCATATAGCCTCCACTCATCTTCTTCTGGATGAGAGTAGCTGGAAGCTATTATTGTTGTCAAGATTTAGAAAGCTCCTTTTCCTTTCAAGTCACATTAAGAAGCCTGTCTTTAAGGCACAAGTTCCTCTCCACTCCTCAAACAGGTGGTTAAACCCAATTTACAGTTGACAGCTAGATTTTTATTTTGACTCTTGTGGTAAATGGGCATCTAACATCACAACCATACACTACTTCTTTACCAGTATACAGAGTGCACACTGGGGGTCAGAATTCAGGCTTCACAGGTAACTGCAAATCTGCCATTTTCTAACTTTGACTTCTTGTTGTTCAATCTAAACAGCAATATTAGTACAGGAGAGTTCTATACATAACCATATAGATTGCAGTAGCAGAGTGAGAATCAGGACCCCATTGAGCTGGCATTATTCAAACATACAAAAGATGGTCCTCTTGAAATCCACGGGAGGACTTTCAGCCTCTCCCAGAACAACCACTCCTTATACATGACTCAGTGATGCAATGTGATGGTATTGTACAGAAAGTGTTTTTATGCATCTGAAGCTACCCTAGTCAGAAAAATCTCATGCAAATCTGTTAGTCATCTTGAACAAAATTGCTTCATTTGTCAGTGCTAATGATCATAGAGTCATAGAATTGTTTAGGGCGGAAAAGACCTTTAAGATCATTCACTCCAACCATTAACCCAGTGCTGCCAAGCCCACCATTAAACCATGAGCCCAAGCTCCACATCTACACATCTTTTATACCCCTCCAGGGATGGTGACTCAACCACTTCCCACTTTGAGATTTGTACCCACTAACTTTAGGTTTTTTCATAATATTGCTTAGAAAAAGACAACTATGATGACACTATGGAAACAATGATGTGTCATAACCATAATTTCTCTGAGGTCACAAAATTTCTATCACAGATGACAGGAGAACAAGCTAGTTAGAGGCTGCCAAACAATTGTTTTCAGGAAGTAGCTTCCTCAAATAGTAGCCGGTGAAGAGATTGGAAGGTGAGGTGTGAACTAGCTGATGAAAAGCCACTGTTATTTTAGAATGATGATTTAAGTTTAAAAGTTGTTATACAAGTCAACACAACTGGGATCAGTGTAATGCAAAGAGATGTCACCCAGTGATACGACGTGGCCATTACTGAGCAACAGTGAGGCTGACATGACATTTATTAGCAGTGGATAATGCATCTGTGCTGTTGCTTTCTCCTAGCAAAGAAATTAGAGTAGCAGCTCTATGTAGCAGAAGAGTTTAAGTAGGCTTGTTTTGTGGCTCTTTGCATTTATAATGAAAAAAATTAATGGTTATAAGTACTGTAGATTTAGTTAGAGTTAAGCACAGCTAAAAGGAAGAAGACAAAAGAAGAAAGTGTCCATGGGCCTAAGATTATTTAATCATCAGATCAGGATCTTCAGTCTCTTTATATCTCAAGGACCTACCCAGAGTACATGCTTGTGTATTTGATGAGTGAGTAAATAGGCAGAGATAGCACAGCAAAGGACTGATGGACAGGACCTTAACAGTCAACAAAAACACTCAAGTTCTTCAATAGCCATAAAACACTAAGCTCCTGATCTCTGCAGCTCTGAATGTAAATCCAGAATAATTCTACTGAGGTTTTCAATTTGGATAGGTTTAGTACAGACTGGAAACATGCTTAAATTTTCATGTTTTGTTGAGGGGAAAAAAAGCAGAGGTCAAACAGAACAAAATTCATATTGACATTAGGAGCTGGTAGTCCAAAGGTCTGTGGTTCCAGGGCATGCAAGTGCCACCTGATAGGGCTGATCACTGATCAGGTCAGTCTGTGTCCAGTGAAACTGATTTAACTACACAAGGAATATCAGACTCATTTTAGTACCTGCTCCATGAAATCCTCCACAAAGGTACAGCTTCCCTTCCACAGAGCCTGCGCTGGTAGAGTTTGTTCGTAAGGAGAGAAGAGGAGAAGGCATGGGAGGTCCATCCCTCCAAAAGTCCCCATCAGGATTATAAATCTCCACTGCATCAAGACATTTCCGTGTCTGTCCTCTGTCATAACCAAGGCACCCAATTCCTCCTGCAAAAGATATGTTGGTCAAATGTAGAAGTCCCACATTCTTCTGAAAAGTACACTGCTGGCTGTATTTTCTGTTTACAAATGCTCATTTGCCTTTCTTTCCCTTTTGCAGCTCCAAAAGTTTGTGAGGAAGTAAAGTTGAAGCAGAAACTTCTCCGCATTATCTACAGACACAGAAGCAAGATCCTTTCCGAAATCTTGTATCAAGGAGCATGTCTTCAAAACATAAAGGTATTTTGTTTCATTTTCTCCCCATATAGTAGAAATTGTCATAATTACTTGTTCTATTTGCTGGACAAGTCATAACAGATCAAAAACTATTTTCAGATACTGTTGGTGGATTTGACCATGACATATTAACTGACATCAGTAAAAGATTATTACACCTATTTCTTGAGGCAAATGAATTTCCAGAAACAAACCCATCCTACACACAGGAATGCTAGCCAAGTTATTTGCAACAAGTCCCACTGCTGAAGGATTAATTAGGATGCTTGAAGGCAGTGCACAGGATTGAAATGGATCCCGGTTTTCTTTGGCTGGGACATACTGCAACAGGCTGCAGATACACCTGAGATCTCAGTGTGCGCTGGAAACACTAAAAATCACTGTAAACACTGCCTTCCCAAATCCCTTCAAGTGATCAAATCCAGATTTTGAATTCACAGCCTTTGGTTCTCCAGAATTAATATGCTGACATACCCATGCAGGTTTTCCATCTGTGCCAATGGACACAATACCCCATAATGAGCACCGACAGCATGAAGAGGTTCTTTTGTGCATGTGTGTGTATGTGACTACTTTTAAATATAAAATGCTGCAATATGCAAGCAATTTCCACATGAGGACTAGCATTCCAGATACACGTGTAGGACTGCACAATTGTGCAAATCCAAGGTGCATTGTATGGAATATAATTACGTCCTTGCGTATGCAAAAGGAAACAACAAGTGCAGCCTGTGCAAGTTTAGTGCAGCTGCTTTTGAAATACTGCCCCGGTGCTGTTAAGTTGGTCTGTCAGAGAAAAGAGTCCCTAGTGCTCTAAGTCTTACTTGCATATGGTTTTCCATTTACCTGTTAACACTGCCTTTGTTTTTTTTTTCAACTTTTTGTTCATTCTGCAAAGGTATTTGCAAGAGGTAACTACATAAATGAGGACCACAATGCTCCAATTTTGCTAGTATAGTACTTCTGATCTGTATTTTAGAGTCAGGTAAAGATAACATCAGTTAACACTGTATCAGAGCAGCAAAATTAGAACCAAGTTTAGTGTCCATTATGATCAGCAAGAAGTTTTCCTCCAGCTGAAGTTAGCAGTATTTGTTTTCTTCTATATTTGAATTTGAAAGCCTTCACTGAGTTTGGTTTTCAGCTCCTTTTCCATGCACATTAGGTCTCTACTTGCCTAGCAGATTGTAGTAGGTATCTATTCTGTTTGCTTAAACAAAAGACTGGCATCCGTATGCATTTGGCATTAGCTTAACACCCTCAACCAAGCAGCATTTGCTCTGATAGGCTCCTCTTCTGAGACTTAATTGTGGTCATGGAATTTTGCTAATCATTTCCTTGCCAAAAAGGGAAGCATCACCCCACTGAGCCTTTCTCACAATGGAGTCTCACTGAGCTATTCCTCGGGGCTATTTTGAAACAAATAACTTCCAATTCAGATGTTTACTTATTGTATTGTTCTCTATGCCAAAAGCATTATCCTCTCCTGTGCAGTATTTTCCACTACTCCTTAATGGCTTAGATAGTTGCCTCTCTTAGGGCAGGACACTATTCACCTAAATTTATCAAGGAAACTTTGAAAGCTAATAAAAATTTTTAAATAAGGCAACTTAATTGATTGCTTATCTCATAGGCTTTTGATTCTGAAGCATTCATCAGCAGAATCACAAGGTACAACATGCAAGACAATTTGCTACCAGGGTATGTACAGTCTATAGACTGCAGTGTAACATAGAGAGATTCTCAACACAGTTTTAACCAGGAACCAATAATAATAAAGCTACCCACAGACCATTTTGACCCTTTCAAAAGACAGCTTTGTGGTGCCAAAGAGGATGCTGATGATTATCAAGCTGGGGTTTTTAAAATTAGCCCAGGTGTTGCTGTATCCCACTGAAGAACAGGCACTCACCCATAAGAAAAGTCTTCATCTGAAAAATGAAAGAGCTTTTTGTTCAGTCAGAGGAATGAATGGTACCAGTTAAGGAATGCATGCAGCGTGTCAAAAAACAATAGCTTTGCTGATTGCCTCAATATTTCAGCAGGGAGGGGGAAGTGAAAAAGTGGAGCAGAACTCTTCTAGAAGGATAATAGCTGTTTATTGCTTCCTGTGTTTTTACTGTAATTTTTAAAAGTAGAGTAACTGTAGGACGAGGTAACTTTAGGAAGAACACAGTCAGGTACAAAACTGATAGAGCAGTCTGACTTTCTGCAAAAAAATCCAAACTATTACATGTTAATGAAGATATTGAGCTGCCAGTCCAGGGGATCAATCACCAAACATTTTTTTTCTGTATAGCTATTAGAAAAGAAAATTTCCAGAACCTACTAGAGCATCATTTGAAAACATGTTAGCTCAAATTTTTGAAGTATTTATGAAACCTTCACTGGGTAGTTAAGCAACTTACATTTAGCATCCCTTAATCCTGTCATTATCAGACAGTCCCAAAACCACAAAGTATGTCCATTTTATTTACACCCTGCACAGCTATTTCAGCTAAGTCATGTTTTGTGTTCAATTTAGGAGGGCAAAACCAATTTCTCAGGAAAAAGGAGAAATCAGAACCAAGTAAAGTTTAGTTTAAGCAGCATTCTGAAAAACAAGAGTCAGGAACTTCAACCTCCTCTCCTAAAGTAATGCTAACACTGATATATTGTTAACAAAGGAATCAGAATATTAAACTATTTGCCCTGTTTTATTGTGTTCCCAGATACACCAGTTGAGAAATGCTTCTCTGAGACAACATTTTTTCCTATATGGAGATGGATGTCTCAGGACTCCTTCCAAAGAACTGAACAAACAAATCAGCAGAAAAAGTTGCTCGAATTTAAATCAATTCACATCTACCATCAAGTGGAGGAATCTCACTTTAGCCAGGGTATTTATCATCTACAGTGTAGAAAATATATTGGCAGAAAAAAACCTTGCTGTGTCAGACAACTGAGGCCACTTTCTGATCCATTTCTCAACACTCCAGATCATCCTGTCCCACTGGCTTCTTCATACAGATTTATGAAACGATTAGGAGTGCAGGTGGAGACATGGAATTACAGCTAAGACCACAAAGATTGTCTTTGTCTCAGGTTCTCTGGGTAGAGCAGAACAACTGAGCTCATACTCTACCCCTACAGGAAACTCTACATAAAATGGGGGTAAGGTTTAAGTAGCTAAATCAGGGTGCTGTAAGGAGGGCAGATGGGTTTAGGTCATTTGAGGGAGACTTTTTTGTCAAGTGACCTGTCAGCAGTGCATGGTGTACTTGCAATTGTACCTTAAACCACCCAGAATTATAGATGGGGTCATTAAAACACCTGCTGTGGTCACAGCCTCCTGGGAGTCCTAGCAGGTGTGCCAAGGGCAGCAATGGTTATTGCCATGCCCATGGGCTGCAATGTGTGCTGGGGAGGGTCCTTCATTAGGCCACACTTAAATAGAACAGGTAAATTCAACCCCACCTGGCTTAGTTCTCTGCATAAAGCCCAATTACACATCCTTTGTGCAGGAGAGATGGATTTCTCACTGGGAGTTTTGAACATTGCTGTAATTTTCACATTGATATACAAGGGGATTTAATCCCAGAATCCAGTCTTCACCCATCCCTTCCAAATGCACCCTTCTAACATGTTAGGCTTTTTACATTATGCGCTTTTGCTAGGAGATCTTTTAGATGCCACTAAAGGACTGAAAAAGCCAGTGAAGCCACCTTTGTGTTCCCAAACCCATTAATGCTTGAGAGCTTTCCTTATCATGCTTGGATGAGTCTGCAATCAAACACATTTTCAAGGGCACTCTGTAAGCAGTGATTCTAATGGACTTTAAATTTAACATGAAGCTCCATTAGTAAAATAAATATATAAATAAAATCCATGATCCTTATTAAGGAATCAGGACTGAGAAGACAAGTCTTTGATGCAAGAAGGCAAGGAAGGGTAGGTGATGTGATTAGCACATCTTCAGAATTTCAATGAGGCACAGTTCTGTGCCAAGCTCTACCCACACACTGCTCATGGCTGGCTGAAGGCAAAGCACACAGCTTTGGCTCAGGTCAGCTGCCTCCCTGGCCTCCTGCTCATCTGAGAAGACCAAATGCAATTTGAGCCACATCAGCTCTAATAACAGCACACCCTTCCAGCACTTAAGGGGAAACCTCTATAAATGATAGTGAAGTGGTAGAGTCACTGGTAACAATTAGTTCAGCAGGTGCAAAGGCACTAAGTGCCTTAGATATCTCTGAATATTTCTATAGGAGTGACCCTGATGATGTGCAGTTGAGTTACAAGAGATAAGGAACATTCCTACCCACATGCACCCAGTGACTTCACCCGTGTCACTTATACTTGTAAAAGCAGGCACTAGCACAGAACAATTGCACTTGTAAGTCTCATCCACACCAAGGTCTTTTGCAATGAAGTTTGCCAGGCAGATGAGACCAACAAGAAGAATTTCCTTTCCTCCAGAAAAACCATATAGATCCAAGTCTGGATTACTGATTACATAGATAGGATGGCTGACCAAAGTGGCATCTCCAAGGTGGTTTGCAGTCCAGATAGAACTGAAAAGAGCACTCCATTGAGACTGACCAGCACATTTCCCACCATTAACAGACATCTGAAAACAGACATAAACTACAGTCTCTCAGCCAGGGCAGTACATCAGGGAACAGCTAAAGCAGAGCTGTTTTCAAAGGGGAGGTGACCCATGTAACAAACTCACCATTGGGGCACAGCTCCACAGAACCAGACAGTTGCAGAAGGTCCTACCAGCAGCCACCAGGGAAACACAAGGACAGATATACAGACTAACCAGAGTCCCCCCCGGGCCTGTGTTTAAATAATGATGGTGGACCTATGGGCAAAGGGTGTGGGTGGATGCCTCAGGTGACACTGATCAGGATGATCAAGACCCATTAGTGCTCTCAGGGCACTGACGCTTATTTATCATAAAATCAAGTCCTCAGATCATAATACCAAGCAATGTGTATTCTTACTAGTGCCTCTGAGTTTTTATCAAAGGAACCTGGGGAATGGGTGAAAAGGAAAAAAAAAAAAAGAGGGAGTAATTCTCCAACAAGCAAATGAAATTCAGCTTTGCCTCCTGTAAAATAATTCACTATTAAATCGATCTCTGGAAAGCACAATGGATTTAATAGTGCTAATCTCTTATGTAATGTTTCCCTTCATTAACAGCACTCAAGCTGAGTCTCAGCAGTTATGTTTCTCTCTTGCTCTCTGCAAAGTGGGGCTGCATAGCTGGTTTCTCAGAGAAATGAGGGAGCTATAAAGTCCTGGCAGGCACGTCCAAAGATGAAACTGAAGAGCACTGTCATCCTTTAACTAACACAGAGCACAGCAGATGAGGTAATGCTACTTGTAGAAGACATGAGGGCAAAAGGTAAATTAGAAGCAGGGCTGAAAAAACCAGATGATTTTCTTCCTAAACATGGTCAGTGTTTCAGATCCAGCTCCTTATTTTCTGAGGAAATGCCTTATTCTCATTTTCTTTGGTAATCTTGAAGTGTGTAGAAAGCATTCCTGATTTCTTCTGTCAGACCCATTTTTTGCCTGTTTTTGTTCCTCCCTGCTCCCAGGCACTATGGAGGCTGTTGCACAGGTAAAACAGAGCAGAATCAGGCCCATAAGCTGCTACTTGTCACAAGTCCAAAGCATATTTATAAATAGACAGGTTTATTTTAGAAGAAGGTGTTATTCAAATGCACAGTTAATACTCAAGCATGAAAACTAAAATGTCTTCTTCCAGCCCCTCCCACACACACTTTCTTTTCCAGAGAGACCCCAAAGTACATATTCAAATAAGTATTTTATGATTGAGATATTAATTATTCAATTGAGCCTCCTTTAACTGCTTAAAATTTTTAAAAGAAGCTCTCAGCAAGAACACAGGGCAAAAAAACCCAAGTTGTAAGAGGTGGGATGTCAGGCTGAGGAGGATAACCAAAAATTATTTGGTTCCTAAATCCTCCCTAAAAGGATTTCTCATTTAAATCCTTCTATGCATTCTGATTTATAAGGTAGGAATTATATAATGATAAAAGCAGCACATGCTAAAGGCTGTCATAATGATACATTTTTTACCAGTGACCTGTATTTGTGAGACAGTAGTTCTACTGAGTGTGTTTTAACATAAAGTAATGATTATAGCATTCAAATGGATTCATTTGGATAAATTTTCCTAATTTGTATGTTGGCTGTGATAAGTTTTCACAGACCTAGCTGGAAAGGATTTTTTTTTAAGAGAGAGGTTGAAATGCATGACCTTAAATAGAGCCCTCCCATCTGGTTTCCTTCCAAAAGTGTCTCAATTGCCTCTGTCATTAAGAACACAATACTGCTCTTTCTTGGGCTTTTCAACGAATATAGTTATGTTCCTGGGAAAATATGGAGAGAAAGAGCTGAGACCAGTCAGATGGGCTGAAAAGGAGAAAGGATTTTGAGCCTTAGGAAATGCTGTTCATTTACTTATGAGGATTATGTACAGTGTATAAATAGCATGAGATTCTCTAGGAACATTACACTACAAACAGGCAATTACATTGCAGGATTGCTGATTAAGACACACGGTACAGGTTCCCAAACAATGCTATTACTCAGACCAAAAACTCTAATCTATCTTTCATTTTCCTTCCATAGTGTGACTCTGAAATAATTCCATTTAAGTCATTAGGGTTTTACATGCTGGAGCTGGCAATTAGGCTGGGAAGAGGCTTTGGACGGTGACTACATACTCTCTGTTCTGTGCCAATAGGACTTTCCAGAAATTAACACTTCAAAGGCTAAGCATCAGATTCTGATCTGGGTTAGAATAAAATGAGCCTGACACGACACAGTTGACATCAGCAGACTACTTACTACAGATTTACACCTACATGCACGAGGGCAAAAATTGAACTTGCCTGTCAAAGAGACTGCTGCTGCACCTTATTCAAAGTTAGTATTCTATCTCTTCTTTTTGCTTCATATTTATGATAGAAAGTAGTTTCACACATCAGAGATATTAGAGAGGATCAACTTTCTCTGCAGTGATTTTTTTACTGTTCTAGAGTCCTCAGTGTGCTGAGACCTGTATAAGCTGTACAGGAAGACACAGAAGCTGCTGGAAAGACCTGACAAACTTATACCATTTAAGGACTTTGTTTTCAAGACTTGCTTGAAAGAAATCTCATCTCTTTGCAAGACTATGTACCCAGCTAAGACTATCTATTTCTTTATTTTATGTTTTTGTTATTGGGAAGCATGGCTTGGTCCTGGAGGCATACAGAAGATATCTCAAATTTACCTGTTTCTACCCTGCCACCCTCCCTCCCTCCCTGTTGCACAATTTCAACTAAATTTTGCAGATTTATGGATCTTAAAGTTCTCACAAGATTTGTGAAAATAGGCAAAAGCAGCCCAGATCCAGGTCAAAACATCTCTGCAACTGATATTCCTGCTACCTGATGGAAGTCATTTGTGCCTACACATGCTGCAGCTATACCTTGAGTGGACAGAGCATCAGATGGGAGGCAGGCTCAGAAATGTAATGGTGAAAATACCCTGATCTTTCTTAAAAATCTGTTCCCTGGAGTAGCATGTGAACTTAGTTACCCTTAATATAAATCACAAGCAAATTTGCCCATTACCGATTTACACTGTCAAAACTGAAAACAAACACTGCCTTGATGAACATTTTGTTAGATTTAGCGGCAAGAATGAAGGGTCCAGTGCAGCAAACTGTTAATCTCATCATTAAGTGTGTTGGTTCCCTTAGGAATAGGCTCAAATAGGGACTGCCATGGGAAGGTGTGTGAACCAACAAAATGATGGGGACAGGGTAAGAGCCTGTAATGGCCCATGTGCAGATTTGACTATTAGCAAAGATTTTCTCACACACATAAAAAGAAATTACTGGTATTGGCTAGCATGTAAGAAAGAATTCAAGTCAATGTGCAACACCCTGAATACAGCAGCAGTGGCATCTATACAAAGCAAAACAAGGCTTTTTATTTTTTTAACAGCAAAATGCTTCTGAAGGTCTGTGAGACCATGAACTTGCCTCGATGCCATTTAAACAGGCACTTTTCAGATTTAATACTGAGCTTTGTGTTCAATCTGTACATTTCATTACTGTAATTGTTCAGATATGCTTCTTGCTTTGTGAGATTTTGAGGGAAGAAAATCAAAGCAGTTTTCCCTATTAGCCACTCAATTTCCTTGTCTCAGTGTCACACTTGCTGTGAAGAAGACTGTCAGTTTGTTTTATCACATGCATCCCTAGGCAGCTCCCGTTTTTTGCTCCCTGACTCTCTTGTGTCATCACAGTGTTCAAGGTCTTGATCTTGGAGCAATTCTTACTGAAATGCATGAATGCAGCCTTTCTCTTCCCGACTATTCCAGCTGCTTCTTCTGCCCCATTAGCAAATCAGTGTCAGTATAAATAATTACATATATCTAACCTTTTACAAAGGATGGAGCTTCCACGTTTTTGAAGCACCTTTGAACCTGGGCAGCCAACACTCTCATTATTTAACAGCACACTGACATTCTCCATCACTAACCTTTGACAATAATGATATGATTTGCTGGTTGCAAAACTCTCTTTTCCATATGGGCTTCTTCCACCCTTCCTCTTGGTTGTGCTTATGGGCCTCTCTCAAGCCACTTAAAGAAGAATCTCTAAAAGACAAATGCAGCATTAAAGCCACTTTCCTCTTCTACTTCAAAGACACCTTCCTTACATACACCCCCTGGAAAACACTTTCTGTATTACATGCCAGGAACAAGCTCTGCTTTTTCCACAGCATATAACAACCCAGACAAAACCAGAACACCCCCATCCAGGAGGTGTATTAAGTTGATAAGACAGTATTTTTGTATTCACTTTGATAAGCTTGTAAGCAGGAGTAGTTTGAAGCAGAAGGGGTTGAAATGTCCTGAAGTGCTGATGCAATTGCTGCCTTCTTCATGTGTGGTGCTGCCCATGAGACCACAGGAGCATGGAAGGGTATGAATCACTTACAGCCCAACTGCGGGTTATTTGACTGTATGAACTTTTCTACTTCTCCAAGAACTTTCCAGTCATATATCTATATATAATGCTTCTCTTCGTTACTTGGACACCTCTCTGACTCCCATTCCCCTTCTAAGATGCACTTTTTTACCAATATCTGCAATGCCTTTCTTCTATATCTGCCTTTCCCTGCCTTACATCTTCATTTTCTCTTTGGAACAATCTCTTTCTTGCCACCTTCTGAGCTGTTTGCCAGTATTCAGAAACAGCTGATGTTCTCTCTGTTAGGTTGTACAGAGGCTGGGATGGAACACTGAAGAATGGTCTTTGGGGAAAGGGTCCTTTTACAGATTTAACTGAAGAACAGGGAAATATGGATGGGGATCATTTTGGGACAAAAGATTTTAGGGTAGGAGATTATTGAACTTTTTCACACAAATCTTAAAACTTCCAGTCAAAATACTGTTTTGAAACAAAAAATTGAAAAGACTCAAAAAAAATTACAAAATGAGAAATTTAAATTTTCAAAAGAATGCACTGCATTGAGGTGGGTGGAAAAGAAAAATTCACTGAGTTTTATCAGGATATACAAATAATGTTGGTTTTGACTGGGAGATCCAAATTTTCTTTATCCCTGTGCCATTCCTTCATGATGCTGGATATGTTCCTTAGCTGTTCACTTCTCATTTGTGCAATTGTCCTTACAAGGCTTCTCTACTCACCTTTTAAGATTCTTTACTATTTACAGCTCAGATTGATACCCTAAAGAAAAGTAGCTTAACAAGTGAAGCGTCTTTGTTTCATTAACCCAGAACGCTAAACACTCACTTAATTTAGTCTGCATAAATCAAGGAAGGAAGAAATAACGAGGGGAACAGATAACTTTAGAAAAATACTACCCATTTAGTCCAGTGCACTTCGTCCCACAGCACGTAACAAAGGGTGAGATATTTCACTTCACAGAGGCAAATTGCTGGAAAGAAGAAAAAGCCATGTCACTAACTGTTAAAAATCTGTTTCCTCTTACCCAAGACATAAATCTCTCCGCTGACCACGGCTGTGCTGAAGCGGTACTTTGAGTACTTCATTGGAGCACCTTCCGTCCATTTGTCTTGGCCTGGGTCGTACTGAAACGTCCTGTTACTTAATCGATCCGGCTCATCGTCAGGCAGATCCATCTGTATGAAATATGACAGCCATATAACAATACAACACTTGGAGCACATGCCTGCGTGCAATTAATCACAGCAGACAGCTCGGCAGATAAATAGCATAAACACATCAATTATGGCTGCAGGGGATTGTACTCCCCAGGGTTTAACAGCACCCATGGCTTGTGGCTGGGAGTGCTCTGTACAAGGCAAAGGGGTAAGTGGGCATCTATATTCTGCAGCAATAAAGCTGAGGATTTGTGTAATAACAGTGCGTTCATGGTCCCAGCTCTGGAAGAACATACCCCTTTCACAAGGCTGCTGTACAGTTCTAATAATAATGAGGGAAAACCAGTCTATCTGTCATTTTTTGTCCCTGCTAAATGCTGAAATCTATTCCCACTGTTACTCACATGAGTCAGTGGGGTACTTTGCTGGCCTTTCTCAGGCCTGTATATATATATATATATATATACATACCTTGTTCTAATAAACATTTGTATGTTTATTTAGTCAGTCTAACCACAATAATGTTATTCAACTGCTGTAACTTCAGTAGTTTTCATAATAAGCTCTTAACCCCCTTCTATATCTTTGCTGCCATAATACTCTTTTTGTACTCACTCCTACTCCTCTTGTTCTCTCTAATCTTCTTCCCCCTTCTCTGCCTGTTTCATATGATGCAGGGAATTCAGATTATGTTTTCTGGGTACAACACCCTTGAATGTAAGCAGTGGGATGTGGAGGGAGGATCTTGAAATATTTTGGGTTGAAAGTTTTCACATAGAGAGAGTGAGGAGGAGAGAACTAATTTGCTTGCTTGTGATGGTGTTATACGTGTTCTTTTTTACCTTGTTATTTTTCTTTCCCAAAAGACCTTTCCAACACTAATGTCATGGACAAGATAGTAGGAGGTGAACTAAAAAGTAAATATATAGCCCCTTGGTTACTCTTTGTAAGTGCCCAGGGCATGTTTTTTCTCCGTGGTAAGTGTGAAACACTAATTTATTCACTGAAAGAGGGGTGAGCTGTGTATTTTCCATGCAGACTAAGCATATACCTAGGAGAAGGCACCATTTGACATGCTGTGAATTCACATCCAACCTCATTTTTGTGGTTAATAGTGGTCTCAGAGTGTACCCTGTGCTCTTTATGTACAGAAAACATAACTTCCAGCAGCCCTTCTCTATGTCTCAGGGGTCTGAAACCTTCCTCTCAGCCTCACCAAACACTTTCTTCTGTTCTAACAGCCCCCAGTTACCAAGGCTGGAGTTGCTTGGGATTCTAACTCTGCTGGCATCAGTGAGGCCAGACCAAAGCTGAGCAGGACAGTGCCAGTGTGAGCCGAGTCCTTGCCCTCCTAAGCTGTCATTTCGTGTCCTGGCTTGACATTGTCTTATCTTGTTTCAATTACAAAGCCTGAATGGGAAGGGAACATGTATTTATCTCTGTCCTGTAATGGACACGTGCACCCAGGGCACTCTGTCACTGCTGTGTCGTTAGTGTTTGTTCAGGATCGGCAGAACATTCAGTGCTGTTCGAGCACAGGGACAACCCCTGCTTGGAGAGCTCATTTGCTTTCCCAGTGCAGCTGTGGTATCCCCACATATGCAATCACTGCATCTGACAGGGGGAAGATATATGGTACCAGAAGCATTCAGCACTCCACAGGGCTGGTCTTAAAGCACTTTTTTGAGAGCTTTAGCTAATTTCTTCTGATTTGTTCAGGTACGCCCTAATCTTGGAAAGCTGTGGGTTTTAATCAATTACTGTTAATTTGCTCATCTCAAACCTATTTATGTATAAACTCAGACTCCCATGCATTGTTACTGACAGTATTGGTGGGTAGATATCCACTTTAGGTGTCTTTTTAAAACCATTCTTGGCTCAGTATTCCTGACTTGTGTTTCTAAGCCACTCTTCCCTCTCACAGTCTGTTCTGGAAAAAAACTTAACAAAGCTGGTTGTTTAACTTCAACATCTATCTTTGTTATATGACATATATTTCAGTTCAAGGTTTTTTTTACAGATGGATTGCATTAAGTGTTTTCATATTTTCATTCTTTAAATAGTGAGATACACTTGCTCAGTTGTTTCTCTTTCAGAAGTACTCTCTGATCTTTCTGTTGTCTCCCTGGGGACTCCTGCACTCAAAATATCCAAAGAGCTGGAAGTCTTCTTAGCTGAATGCATCTCACTTTTAAATACTTTAATTTATTTCAAGAGGACACAATCCATTGAATTGCAATGACAGTCTGAACATACTGCTGTCAGCAACAAGGATTACAGATGCTCCACTTCATTGTCAAGTAATTGTGGGGCCTTATCCTGAGCATTCAGATTTAAACTGCACTGAACAATAAATAAAAATGGACTATGCTCTTAAAAAAGATCCTTTGCACTGGGAGCAACTGCTCCTGACATCCATCTTCCTTGTAGCATAGTTCTGTATTATTCCCTGTACTACTAAACATGGCATTTGTGGCTCTGCTGAAAGTTCCTGTAAAAATTTTATTTGGCCAAGCAATACAACTGAAACAAATAAATGGATTAGTTGAAGGACTCTGTTTTCTAGATCATGCTTTGACTTTTCATTTAAAATGTAATATAATTAAAATTGAATAAATTAACTTTAGTTAACCAAGAAAGCTTCCTGAGAAATCGAGGTGAACTTTAAATGTCATACATAAATCTGTCCCTGAAGTGTACCTGTGAACATGCTTTTTGAAGACAGGGCACAGTGTGTATGATTAAATGCTATTATTTATGATGTCTAGAAAAATTAAGAGGATGGTAAATAAGGACTAAAAATATTGGAACCCATGTTGACACAGAAGATGCATTTTAAACTCTTGCTCACTGTGCACTACTCTATGAATAAAGACCTGGTCTTTATTTTATTTACAGTCCGGTATTTACAGTGAGGATGGCGTAGATGGATCCTATTTTTCTCCACCCTGTTTGGTTTTTCTACAAAAGAGGAAGGAGACCAATTCATTCTCCTCTTGTCACTGATGTACTTTTCCCATGCAAGAAGCACTGCAGAATTACACAGCACTGCTTGTTAGTGCACAAACCAAACAAAGTAACTGGTACTTTTCTCAACCTGTGGTGTCCATCCACCCAGCACGTACAGCTTGTTCTTCACCGTCACCACCACGTGGCAGGCTAATGGTATTGGAAGAGGTGCTGTGCCTCTCCAGGTGCCTTGCTCCATGGAATACTTCTCCACACAGTTTGTCACCAGATACTGATTTTTCACTTTCATTTGCCCTCCTATTACATAGAGATCATTATGGACAGTGCCCAAGGCATAGAGCTCACGGAGCTGAGTGGTGCACAGGCTGTGCCAAAACTGGTTTCCTCGCTGGTGGTACCTGTAGAAAAATCCAGAGTTGTAAATGCACTGGTTCACTGAAGTCCCATCAGCTTGTTTGGAAGTGTTACCCCCTTAATCATTAATGTTTACTCAGGCAATGGTGCAATGATAAAAGGAGCTTTCTCCTTCACAGACAAGTTATAAAACTGAGCCCGATTTAGCAAGATCAAGCATTTTTAGTACGAGAAATCCTAGGTATCCTTTCAAAGATATTTGACCCTAATAAAGGTAAGAAATCCCTTATTCTTTTGTGTGGTGCTCAATCAGTTTCCACTGAAGTTAGTGGGAACCATGAGTGTTCAATTCTGCTGAAAATAAGGCTGCTTCAGCTGACTCAGTATGGATCTATTTCCTTAAATTTAAGCATTTGTATTTGAAAATGCTGACACCATTTTAAATTTATATCTTTGATCCAGAAAATGTCTGGTTTTCTTTAAAATTGATGCACCTGAAAAAGACATGAGTAAAAACAGAATGAGGGTTTAGAGATATCAATCATTATCTTTAATATATTAAGTACTATCATCAACATTAACAGAGAATTAAATTTTCTCTGCCTCACTTGACTCATTGGATCATTTGTTTGCCTCATTTCCGCCTGCCAGTGACCTAAAAAAGAAGTATCCTGGGAAAATATTGAGATTTGAGTAAGGAGAATATAAAATCCACAAGCATTGATCTAATCAAGCTCATTTAAACATACGGAGAGAAAGAGTATATCCATAAGAGTAAATCCTCCTTCTTTCAGGAGAAAATGCATCAAGATTTGGTTGCATGTCTATAATTTAGTGATATGAAAATAAATTGTGACAAAGTGATTAAGGTAATCAAAATCTATGGGAAAAATAATTTCAAGTAAAGAATGTTTTGTCTAATGGTCTTATTTTTTGTCCCCAGAGACATTATTTAGATTTAAAATTTTTAAATAGTTAGGGATTTTCTGACAGAGGGTACACACCTATAAATTTCAATGTTCCTGGTCTTTTGTCTAGACATTTTGATGGCACTTGCCTCGCCTGCCACAATGATATCATTTTTCTCAGTGACAACACCAGTGCAAACACATCCTAAACCCTCTCCATACTTTGGAGAGGAAATGAAGTAAGTCTTTCTTGTCGCAGGAGCATAACAAAAACTGGCATCGGCATAGCTGCCGTGCCTGGACCTAATGCCAAGAGAATTGTTGCCAATGCAGAGCAAGAGATCGGTAGTCTCCATGCCATATCGCAGGCTGAGAGAAGGGTGGATGGATAGTTTGATGGTTTTCAGTGCTTCCTCAAACATGTCATTGCATTCTGAATTGCACAGGATCATTGTGTTCCTTTTCCGGGCTTCCACGAGAAAGGAAGGGCTGACGAGTACCAGTCTCACTTGCTTCAGAAGCTCAATAAGGTGTTCTGAACGTGTCTTTCTGCTGTGTTTGACCCATCTAATGACTAGGTCCAGAATGCTCTCCTCCCTGGAAATATTCAGGTCATCTGATTTTATGAGAGCCATCAGCTGATGGAATTCAATCTCTAATATCTCTTCCTGCAAGCTCACCTCAGCAAAATGCTGATATAAATATTTCCTTGCTTGGTCACATAAATCTTCTGCCCCAATGTGGTTTGCGAAATAGTAGATGCCCACACAATTGGAAGCATCCATGTGGTCCATCATGTACTTCTGACACATGTTGCAAACATCTTCCATCTGCATGAAGTAGGCAGCAAGAGCGACAGTCTGCACGTTGTGATTCGTGAGGAGCAAATCCGCACTGTACATGTAGTGGAGGATGGTGGACACGCTCTCTGCAGAGATGTCATACAGCACCACCTCTCTCTGCGTGCATTCAACCAAGCCACAGGTGAACATGGCTTTGAAATAGGGACTGAAGGCAGCCAGCACCACCTTATGGCAGGGGAATTTCTCACCTTCTGCAACTAGCACAACATCCGTTATCTGTGCTGATTCTTTCATTCTCTTTACTTGTTCCAATAAAGTCAAGCTATGGCGCTGCTTTCTTTTCTCCTCAGCCTTGCCATCCATGGCTGACGTCCAAACTTCCTCCCTTTAAATATCCTCAGAATTCAAGGTTTCATTCATTCATTGGGAATGTTTCTAGAAATAAAAACGTAACATTGTCCAATAAGAACAAATTACTGGGCAAACAAATATTGCTGTTACTATCTAAAGACAGTCATTCTGTAGGGTGTGATATAAATCAGTAATGCATAAAAAGTATGTAACATTGTGGTGAGGTCTCAGGTTCAAGACCTTCAGGACAAAACACACAAATAATCCACAGTTCAAATATCTTCAGTATTCAATACCTACCTACCCCCAAGTTTTGTAATTATATAAAGACAACTACAGACTTCCCTTCAAAGCAGTCTTTTTCAATTGCCTCCTTTCCCTGATCCAGATCCAGAGCCTATTAAAATTGAGGCAAAGATTTCCACAGACCTTAATGAACTCTAGATCAGACCATTAGTCTCTTGGCTATTCAAACTTTGTCCCTTGTGCACCTGAGGGACATCAATCCTTGCCTAGTGCTGGAAGTACCTTGTATTTTCAACAGGCCCTTATGTGAGACTGCTGCAATGGGACCTTCTCTGTGCTCACAGTGCCTCTCAAACTGGGAGGTACGTCTAAGCATAATTTCAAAAAAGGGTTTGACAAGACTAAAAATATGGGAAAACATGAGACTTGTTTCTCTATATTTTTTGCAGTGATCTACACCTCTACAAAGCGGGTGGGAAATAAATAGTACCACCCAGTTCCCTGGCACTTTACAGAGCCATAAGCAGATGTGGGGATATTTAATAGTCTGCCTTGCCACAGGCTTGGGTACTAGTTTGCAGAATGGTTTTGGTGCAAGACCCCCGTACTTACACCCTTGCAAAGCAGTCTGGAAGCTGCTGCCTTACTTTACTGATGCATTTGTCTCTGTCCCATCACTCCCCACTTCACCAGTAGCTTTCTCCCCAGGCTCCAAACTGAGAGAGCCCAGACAATGCTGTGGGCAGAGACAGCTTTCAGCCCCAAAGGATGGTGGCAAATTGTCAGGAAGCAACTTAGTCCCATTGGCCAGGCTCTTTACTCTTTCACAGCAAAGTGAAGGTCACTGGCTTCCACAGAGTTGCTACTGGTTGCTTTAGGATAAATAAAGGATCAGTAAACAGGGACCAGCTTTCGAGCTGTACTCCCACTTCTCAGTGGGATGTTTATGTGGTGCAGATGCACAGTTTTGGTTCCACTTACTGCAAGCTCAAAGAAGATTTTTAATTAAATCGTAATTATTCACATCCTCCAGTTTTACGTATGGGGAAAAAAAAGGAAGGAACTTCATGGTCCCATTTTCTGTTTGGTTTTTTGGTTTTAGTTTTTTGGGGGGGTTTTTTGAGTGAGAGGTCCTTTAGTGAACCTGTCTGTCTTTCAGATCAGCAAGCTGCATAATGTGAGGTAGAGTTTCAGTGAGAGAATGACCTTTACCCATCATTTCAGGGATACCAGTCCTTAACACAGTTTTTGGCTCTAATGGGGTAATAAGACAGTTCTGTCTTTAGAAATGCATTAAGGACTCATGTAATGAATCAGCAATACATGAATAAGTCCTAAAGCTGTGGAATAACCATGTTTGAAACACATTGTAAACATGCTATGAAGTGCTTAATGAGACTGTTGAAATGAGTAACATTCCTCACCAGCTTAACTGCTTGCAGGATCTGGAGCTTGTAGGGCAGATTGAACTGCTTCTCTCAAATCCTGGCAGCACAAAGAGAAGCCTCAGTTTCATTAAAGAAATATGTATCAACATAAAAAAATGAGCATATGAAATTCTTTGAAATCAATCTAAATGTATTTTTACAAACAGTGCAGATTTCTCTACAGATTTAGATAGATGGATTTTTAAAAATATTATAGTTATTTCCCAGGTGAGAAGGAAATTTACATATCTTTAAACTCAAACCTACTCTTCTAACTGTTCAGTTGTTTTTGGAAGTAGTCATCATTCTGCAAATTACATAGATTCCTCACTTTGAGTGCTAAATTAAAAGCCAAGCATGCTGAAGAGTAGCATTTCCTTGATTTTATCAGTTCTTTCCATATTCCAAATCTGGAACTAGAAGCAACAAATCTGAGAAATGAATCTGGGTTATTACCAGATTTTAAAAATGGATTTGGAAGACAAAACATTAACTTTATAGTCTGAATGTGGGCCAAGCTCTGAGCTCTTTTTATGGTACTTTTAAAAACCAATCAAAGATAGTAAGTTCAGTATGAAAAATACAGCAATGGCATCTTGGAATCTAGAATTTTGGTGGTTTTGTTTTGTTTTGTTTTGTTTTGTTTTCCCCTGGCTCTGTTGAAATTAAATACTGCATTTGAGAAAGTGTCGGTCTTTATCTTGCATCAACTCCCTCTGGAGAAGTCTTTACAGTCAGTAAAAGTCTTTTATGAGGCAAAAAGTGTGCTTTTCTTAATCCTACATGACAATTACATGTTTATGGTTTTCCCCCTGTGCTATTTTATCACCTTGTAATATTTGATCTTCACTGCATTTTGGTAAAGATCTCAAAGATCATAAGCACAGACATCTTAAAGAAGATGAGTTGTAGTGTCTTGAACCAAGTTGTTCACTGTCCAACTGTAAGAAATTGTTAGGAACTACCAACAAGTCCCCAGTTCTGTTGAGCAATCTGACCAATCAAGGCTTTTCCTCCAAAATGATCAACTTCTCTCCTTTCTCTTCTGTGACGTCAGAACATCACACATTGCCCAGCTTTTCCATAATGGTCAAAACATACATTTCTAATGTGAAGAACAAGAAATGATTAATCACTGTCATCTTTCTCAGAATTTTGTACCAATCAGGAAGAAACTGTGTGCAGAACTGAGTTATGATTTAATTTCCTTTGCTGGTCACCTTTAAGTTTTCTTTCTTAGAAAGCTAAGTGAACTTAGCTGTTCATCAGATTTGAGAATTTTAAGTGTTCATACCAGTGCTTAACATATTTGGCACAACATGCTCAGAGCCATTTTCTCCTCTTTTTCATCAGTAAGACATTTGCAATAGGAATCTTGAGGAACAAGGTAGCTCATGCCATTGATGTTCTACTTTAGGTACTAATTATCTGATAGATAAGTCCTACACCCAGGCAATGAAGGCACTGTCCATCTGCACCCAAGGGAGGATGGTCTCCTCAGCTGCCCACAGACCTGCTGGGTTGGCGCTGGGCATCCTCCCCAGGAGCAGCAGCAGCACTATGTACAGCCTGGGAATGGTAGATTGTGTGGCCCCCCTTCTCCTGGAGCTGGTCCATACCCAACCATCACCTCATCCTTGGGCAGAATTGTGCAAGGAGTGTCCACCTTGCAGACAAGATTGCCTGCAACCCTCCAACCCATCTTCACCCACCTCATTAAGCTCTGCAGAGCAATGCTGCTTCCACAGGCAGAGCTACAGGAAAAACACAGTTGCCTCGCACTTTCAAGAAAGCAGGATTTGCCTTTCCTTGTCAGAATGCACCTTCTTCGTCTCTGTGTTTTGATAGCACAGCAAGCTATCAAACTGTAATCAATAAAATCATGCTGTTGACTTGTATGTAAATCTACTTTCTCCATTCTACAGCTGAGGAAACTGAAGTTAAAATGTTAAAAAAGAAAACAGGATTAAAACCCAGGGGTGAAATCCTTTCATTAACTTCAGAAATTCATCTCTGTACATTAGCTCCAAACTTGTCACTTCCTCCTGACTTTTAGCAGTGTTTAGGTGAGGACACTGGAAGTATATTAATATTCTCCTTTATACCACTGGAAAGACTATTAAAGGGTAATAATGAAACAGTGCTTCTTTGCTTTCCCTATGGGTTCCAGAGGGGAAAAGATGGTACATTGATATTAAAAGAAAGAATAAATGTGATACAAATATAATTTGCAGTGAGACACTGCTGTGAGTTTGTGCCAGAGGCAGGGCTGTCGTTATAAAACCTCCAGCACAAGGTTCAAATCCTTTGTAATGTCACCAGGAGCTGAAATCAGACTTATTTCCTTATTCAGAGTTTTCAGATATTTTTTTTTCTATTGTGAAAAAGAGATTTAGGTGGAAATCTTCATTGGATGTTACTTTATTTCAGAGATGGGGTATTAATTTTCCCCTGGTTCTGGCTGCTACTTTAATTTTTTTTATCAACTGTTTTGTTAGTCTAATTCCACTTTCTCTTTTTTGCCTTTGTGCCATGAACGTTATGAAGAGCCATATATAATTTTATGCAGGAGCTCCAGCATACGCTTTGCAAGGCAGTAGGGTGCTGCATGAGCAGTTTAAAACATAAATAAGAGCACTGCTGTGATCTCAGCTCCACAGCCTTTATGAGGCTATCAAACTATAAATAAATGCTGTCCTCGATTCTCAGTTACATTACAGCCCCTTTGAACTGCCCCAACACAAAGGGACAGTAAACCAGATGGAAATATCTCATGAGGAATTTCCCTCAACCTCTGAGAAAAAGAAAAAAAACTACCTTGTAATTAGAGACATTATTTTGTCTGTATTTTTGTCTGGGACAAAGGTTTTTCTTGTCTTTTCCCAAGGAATCTCCTCTTTCCATGCCGTGGTGGGAGGGTGGGAGCTGCAGGACCTGGCCCAGCAGAGGTCACAGCACCCAGCGTGGGGGGCACCTCCTGCATCCTCCTCTTCCTCCTCTGTTTTTTTCCCCTTCTTTTTCTTTGCCTTAATGAGGCTGCCCTGCCTTCAGCCTGCCTCCCTTCAGGTGCTGAAACGATCAGAGTTCAGTCACATCAAAGAACCGGTGCCTCTGCCTATGAATTATTTGTGCTTCCTTTGTTATCAGTAAGCTGAGAAGCAAATCTGTTAATTGTATGCATTATGACATTTGGCTGACAGCCACAGTAAGGCAGAAATCAGTATCCAGATGATAATAATGTTATAATCTTGGGGTTTAATTATGAAGGCTGTGCTGGCATTTAAGATCAAGATTTTACACCGTGCAAAAGATCCTGCAGTGCTCACAAAGGGCAAATAATAATGCTAATCTTGATACAAGGAAAAGGTATAATAAGAATAAGATACAGAAAGGAAGCTTCCAGGGCACTATGGATGTTCCTATAGCTGTAGGATAACAGGAATTTCTATCTTAATTCTGATACCTGGAAAGATGCCAGAAATTATTACGCAATTGAATTATAAGGATTAAGGGGGTAACAAGGTGATAAAAGCATTATAACACCTATTTATCAAGCACAGAATGTGTAAATACAATCTAATTTTCTTCATTTTTTTAAATGGATAATAAGGGATAAATTAGATACTTTGTCTTAAGTTACTGATATGATCCTATGTGATATTATTGCAAACAAATTGTGATGAAATCAACAGACCAAGTGAACACCAGGTAGCTGGCCAATTGGCTGAAAAGGCAGATCCAAAGAATAGTTACTGATGGTCAGAATGAGACGCATCTCTTGCCTGTGGCTGGAGATCTGTGCTGAAAAGGTCACTCACAGTTTCAGGGAACATTTACTTTTTTACGTTGACTCAGATATTATTTCTTGAATTAATTTCGTTCATTCTGTCCAGATAAATTATACAGTCTTGTGGCAGAGCACTGAGTGGAGAACAACAAATTCTTTCAGGAAATTTATGTTTATATGGGCATACAGGTAAATGTATTTCAAAAAGGGTTCTCTGTGACAATTAGAGTGCTTGGATGTGTTTCAAGTATCACCAAAGTAATGAGCAGCCTGGGTACCTATCCTGAAGTTTTCCATATTCTGCCAGCTGCCAGTTACTTAGAGGTTTAGGATTATCAGAATTTCAAAGGTTTTAATTAAGTCAAAAGTCCAGCTCCTACTCACACTCACTGTGCAATTTAGGAACTGAAGTGACTAAATCACCCTTAAGGGTAAAACTTCAGCCTTAAATAGCTTAGGCAGTCTTAAAACATTTCCAGATGATGGGATCTCCTTCCATTAAGGTCAGAGAAAGAGCCCTCCTTGCTCAGCCCTCTCAATCTCCCAGGATCAGTCCTATAGCAGATACAGTTCAGGTGACCTGAATTTACTGCTGCCGGGGAAGGAGGAATGTTGAGGTTTTGAAACTGTGAACACTACGAATCAAATTATTTCATTGACCTATATAAGATAAAGTCTGACAACCCCTCTGAGAGAGATTTTAACTATTTTTCTCCCTGTGTCATTGTGGTACCTTGTTTACTTCCACATGCCATATACTAAGGAGCCTGAGTCAAGGCAGTCTGAGGTCTCACTGTATCCAAGCATGGGCTGGCTCCTACTGGGATGTGCTGCTAAGCAGGCTCATGGGAGCTTTCTTAGCCAGTTATAGTCTGCAAGGGACGTGAAAGGAGGCTCTCAGTGCAGAAAGACAGGCTGCTGACCTACAGGCTGCTCCTGTAGATGTAGGCAGTCATGGCAGCATCGTGTTCCCCTGTGTGCATCCCACTGCCAGCAGAGCCTGCAGTCATCTCCACTCACACAGCTACACACACAGCCTGGCCTTTCTGCAGCAGCCTCGGTTTCTTTCTCGTGTCATTGCTCTTAATTTAAAATAAAAATAAAATGGGACTCAACATGGTTCTCTAAGCTAGGAAAAGCTTGGCACCTAACGGGAAGATTTTTGAAGCAGTCTGCAGAGCTCTGGAAACTGTGCTGGGAAGCACGATTGACCATCGGAGACCTGAAGATGCTTTGATCAGTTTTCAAAGCCTTTGGGTAGTTTCTGATTCTGGGAAGATTTGACAGTTTGAGTTCCATTTACTGGCAAGACAGAGGCCTGGATGTGGGATTGGATTAATATTGATCATATCTCAGCAAATGCCAGGCTTTTTTTTTTTTTTTTTTTTTCCCTGAACTGTTATAGATTCATGAAAAAAAAAAATCAAAGAACCTGGAAATGAAAGACCCTGTGGACCATCTTTTAAAATATTTCTTCACCTGACCTTAATCTTACTCTGATTCAAAGGTCAGTGAAGCTGGTCAAAAGAATCTCATGGTTTAAGTAGGAAATGAATGTAGCTCTGTTCACAAACAAATGCCTAAGAACAAAGCCCAGTCCAAGCCAATTATGTGCATTAAATGCATGAGTAGAAGACAAAGATATACGTACAGAGCCCATTTCTTTTATAGTTCACCTATGCAGATCATTTTTCTTACATATAAAAACTAATTGAAGTGGCAAAGTGCTCGTTCACAGGAGGATACACAAGTTTTTGAAAATGACAGATGCCATCAGAAAGAAAATATATTTGTAAAATGCATTTCAGTAGCTCCTTAAGTAGCCTGGCAAAGGTCTTAGAGGTTTGTCTTTTTGCATTTCTGTAAATATACCAGTGAGTATAGGAAAGGCTCACTTTCTGAAACAGTTATATTATACAGTGTAAATCTGACTGTATCACAATTGAAAGAGACATAATTTAATAACTTGTTTATTATAATTAAACATAATGTAATAACTTGATAAATTAGGTTTTATTTGCATTTTTACAACAGAAAAGACTGTGAACTCTAATTACTAGCATTTACATAACTCTGGAGCATGCATCCCTCTGGTGAACAAATGCTAGTATGTAAAACCTTAAATATCCTTGTCATTCAGCAGCAAAATTAAATAAAGTGCAGATTGTAAATCCTTATAACTTGACATCAGCATTCCATTGGTCACTGTTTGAATCCAGACTACCCCTTAAAATTCTCTAGTTTCAATTTCAGTCACTGCCAAACGAATATCTGTGTATGTCCACAACCATAGAAATAAAAATTCAGAGTTACACATGGCAACAACACAGCACCACCTCCAAAATGGCCCCTGCACTAACACACACGTTCGATACCTGCTAACTCTGCAATCCCACTGAACGCTCATATTGATGGCAGGGATCAGCCCCAGGCACATACAGACACCCTGATGGGAAAAGTGAGAGTTTCTCTGAGCTTCCTTTATGGAAGCAAGTCCAGATGTTTGCAGGTTTGTGGAGTCTGCAAAGCTCCCCACCATGCACAGACCTCAGGCATGGAAATTTCTGCATCCACAGGCTGATTCTGATTCTGCACTGCTAGCAAACCCCACACAGCTGCAAACAGCCCCCAGATTTGATATTGGTCAGAGGTTCCTGTTCTAACTTTGTAGTTAATCTCTTATATTTCCTTTCTAAACTGAACAGCAGGAGGTGTAAGGAACTGAGAGTTTTGGCACCAATAGTGGGTCCTACAACCTCCTCCCCATGTCACTGCCTTGCAGATGGCCCTGAGTATTTAGGCTCCCTCTCTGAGATCTTTAAGGGTTGCCCAGAACATACATTCAAGTATCTCTGCCCACAAGTATCCCATGCAACCAGCAGCCTAAAGCTGGCCCTGGTGATTCCACATTGCCCACCTGTCCACTAAACTCCCTTCCCTCTCCTGTTCTGATTTAAATGTACCTTTCCGACGGCGGGAGTGGCAGGTGTCTGTGAGAATGTGTGGAAGAGGGAAAGAGAGCTCTGACACAGCAGCACAGAGCTACTGGTGAGCAGAGAGGTGCCAGGGCTATAAATAGTCTGTTTGGGGCTCCTGGCTGGGATGAGAAGCTGCTCCAATGTCAGGCACGGGGGCACATTAGGACACAGCTGACTGGCAGCAGTGCCTCTCTTCTTCCCCTTGTCTGTGTTCTGCCTGCCCTGCTGCCTGCCAGGGCTAAGGAGCAGCCGATTCTTCTTTGGGATGGCATGGACACAGGTTGAGTTGGTGGCTCACCTCAGGAATTATGTCCCCCATAGACCTTGCCACTGAACTGGGCACATCTCTGTGTGGCAGCTGTTGCTGGGTGGCTGGAGCAGTTCCAGTGTGGGTGGTGCTCAGACTGACTCCCACCTACCTCTGAGGTCTGGGTACCAAAACAGAAGAAATGCTGTTGCTCACTGGCCCCATCACAGTCACTCCCAAAACCCAGGCCACTGTCTATCTTCACAGCTGGCAGAAATTTTCCCAGTGTTTCTCCTCTAGCCCTTTTGCTAGGTCACCAAGAGCTGAAGTTGTACATAAAGGAAGGATTGCCTACCAAGCGTCATCTGTTAATTTTAAGGCCTGACTATCTTCTTGTTTGTGCTGGTGTAAATCAGAAACAGATCTACTAAACTGGTCCAGAATTAGTGGGGCCACACTGATTTCCATCAGCTGCAGATCTTGTACTCTGGAAATTAAAGAGGAACAGCGAGGGCCGTAACACACTATTTATATCCCCATATGTTTAAGCAAAGATGGAAAAAAGATTAAACAAAATTTAGAGTTATAAAATTGATTAATGTTGAGCCTATACTTTTAGTTTAGAAAGACATTAAGTGGTTTACAGAATGTTCTTTTTAAAATTGCATTAATTTATTTTTTTCACTGTACTAATTGGTTGATTGATCATATCAGCTTCTGAGAAAATCGAAAATGAAATGTATTTCCTTATCTGGATTTTAACTCTGATGGCTTTATCACAGAGTTTTTCCAAAAGCTATAGAGGAAGTGTACAGAAATATTCAATGTTAATACCAGTTTGTTGGTTTTAGAGGGAAAATTAAAGTACATAATTAAAAAAGCATATTTCATACCATTTGTGAATGAAATTAGGAAAAAAATCAAAATCATTAAAGTTTATTCATGTCTGAAAATTCAATAGATCAAATTACACAGATATATACTGTTTAAACTCACAGATTGTTCTTATTAAATGTTCAGCTTTATCTTAGAAATAAAAATACCCAATCTGATACCACAGCTTTCACAGAAGCCAAGAGGGAATGGTGAGCTGATGAAATGCCACAGCTGAGATAAAAATGGACCATATCCCCTGACTTGCCCTATTCTCCTCTAACTTGGAACAATTTACAGTATGGTTAATGTGGAGTGTTTATGTAATGAATTTTATTTATATGAAACCACTCCACTGCCATAATAATAATTGTGTTTCCTTTATGGGCACATTTCTTCAGGTAATTTCTAAATGAGCCTGTTTCATAAAAACACTAATGCTTTTAAGGCAAATTTCTTTTTATAGCTCATGAAATTCTGAATATTTCTCTTACATGTCAGTGAGTTCAGTGAGACATCCTGTCTTGCAGTGGGGCAACTGCTGGGCAGCTCTCAGCAGCACTTTAAGATGACATAAATGGAGAGTGTGCCCTCCATATTTTTGCTGGAATTAAAAGCTTTCTCTGCTGTAAGCCAAGCCTGTTTTCACCTTCATGTAATTAAGTCATAATCTTTTCATTCTGATATCATTATCTGTTGTCATGGTGATTTTAATTATAAAAATGAATCACTGAGAAGCTGGTGAAGACAAAAGTTCTTCCTGAACTTTGTTAAAGTTAATGGCAAAGGGAAGAGTAGCTGTGATAATTCAACAAATGGGTGATCTTTTCACACAATGTATCTTAAAACAATTAGAAGGAGTAGGCACGAGAGACAGAAAAGGCACATTTGATGTGACTGTATCAGTGATTAGGAAATATGTGTTGAATTTAATGTTTTAGAACAATGTTTTCATGACACCAGTCATACAGTACATTCTGGCACTGTGTGAGCAAAGATACTCCCTTCCAAATCTCAGTTGCTAGTGAGTCATCTATTGGGAAAATAGCCCTTTCTTTAGGAAGAAGTCTGACCAGTTTCCAAGGGTGTGTTTATCCCAGTACAGACTTCAGGAACAGCCATACAACATTCATACTTCATGCAAAAGTAGGACACCTATTCTGAGGGGTTGGTGGGGTGCACAGAAACTGTCCATGGGTGAAGCTCCTCTGTGTTTTGTCATGAACAGGACCATGAGCCAGAGCCAGTTACAGCTGAACTTTAGAAGAGATCTTCGTCAGCTCAATTAAACTCTGGCCGGCACCAAGATGGGGTTTTTCTTTGCTGTCACTGAAACATCACAGCCAGGGTGCTGAACTGAACTCATGTCATCTGTCACTTGTGCCACGGTTCAGCGCAGAGCATCACTCTGCTGAAACATACAGTTTTACACAGTCATGTTATTAAATGGTGGCACATCATCATAGCTCAGAAGAGGAGACCCTCATGCTTGGTTCTGTGGCCACAGGTGACTCCCCAGTGTGGCCACTGATCCTCACATTCCCCATCTCAGCAGTTCCTCGGGGCTCTGCAGCCTCTTTTCCTGGAGAGTGAGGCAGCCTCTGATTTGGTGACTGGAACCTCACATTAGCTTTACTTCCCACACGAGTAGTTCTGGCATGTTCATTCATCCACTTGGCGTCAGTCATGCGTGGAAGTGACTCCAGGCTGGCAGCAGCAGGGATGGCACCAGCACCACTCACTGCCACAGCTGCTCCCTCCCCCCAGTACATCCTGCGTGGGCAGCTTTGGCATCCTCCCGTCTGGGCAGAGAGCTGGAGTGCCTTCAGGCCCTGATGGTGGGGTTGGACCACATTACTCCGGGTGCTCTACAAATGGTGATTCTTCTATTTGTATTATGTCAGGACCTGTAACAATGTTTTGGTTATCAATATAGTGCCAGTTTGGATACACAGGGAGAAAAAAAAAACCAGAAACAGAGATTTCCAGTTTAATCCTATTTATCTATACTCTAATGGCAGTCCAAATACAACATTGATCTTTTTTTTTTTTTTTCCTTAGGGTAAGTGTTGACCTTTAGAGCAGACCAAGGCCAACCTCAAACTCTCCTGTGACCACCGATCAGGGGGGCATCACCCTGCAGTCCCTTTGAATTGAAATCTCTTTCTGGTTCTGTCAACAGATTCCCAGGTTGCCTGACAGATAATGTGGCATGCCAGCCACCCGCTGCTTTTTCATTTAAATAAATGAGAAAGTTGTGGTTAAATTAACACTCCAGCAGAGGTAATAAGGACCGACTCAGCAGCTGCCATGATGTATGCAAATTGCAGTTTCACACATTAGGAGATAGATGTTGCTTAATTTGTAAGTCTTTCTGGCTTTTAAATGAAAGAGCCTCCATCCAGCTCAGGCATCCTTAAAAGCAAAAAAAAACAGTCAACTACTCACAAGTGCTTCGAACTGCAGCTCCAGTCTTTCTTCTGGGGTTTCCCTCCTGAGCCCCGACAAACAGTTAGTGCTGAGTTATACTGCACTGCCGGATGCTTTTAGGCAAAGTATCTGCTGATTTCCAAAGAACAGACAGCCTGATTAGGGAGGTACTGCCAGCCTTTTGGTATAAACAGAAACCTGGGTTTATTTGCAGCGGTGCCACAATTCAGAGGCTCAACATCCATCAGGATTTTTTTCCTCTGGAAATGCAACTGTAATAGAGCAAAGAAAGAGCCACGATACATGCCAGTTAATCAGACAGCAGGAATGGGCTGATAGAATTTTTCTCCTTTTAGATCAGTAGACATGGGAATAGAGATGCAAAGAAGCCTGTCACTGGATGGGGTTTGTGGAAAGGTTCTTCTGTACATTAGTTTTAGTGCTCTTTAATGTCTCTAAGAAAATTATGGATAGAACCGTGTTAGGCTCAAAAGATTTCTAAATAGACACCAGAACTGAAACTCTGGAAGGGAAGTGCACACTCAGAATAGCAGAACCTGGGGCTATTGTGGCCACAGAAGGTAGAAATAACGAATGTTTTTCATCGAATGTTCTGTGAGAAGAAGCAAAATATTAAAACATCCTAAATCAAACTTTAGCTGGCTCAGAAATGCTGAGGCCAAGGTATATAAGACTAGAAAAATACCTGAAACTCAAAACTGAACAGATAGTTTTCAGGTTTTATTCAGAAAGGCAGAGGTTTCATTCTAAATTAAATCCCATTCACATGATTTGGGTATTTGCCTATCTTTATGGCTCTTCTGACTTGGATGGTCAGTTCCTGAAAGCTATTGCCACAGGGGAGAAGATGCTCTTTCCTCTGCCCTTGCCACCAACTTCTCCATGGTCAATTCCCATTCCAAGATGTCATCTGAGCCTTCACTTAGTACTTTTCCCAAGCTAGAGACACCTTAGTGACCCTTGTCATCCCATTAGCAAAGAAGTAACAGGAACTTGTCCTGCATAGTCATTATTTGATTGCATGTGTTGAAACAAACTCTCATGTGAAAATGCAAGACAAAAAGCCACAATGAAATTTTAGACAAGAAACACTCAGACTATAACCAAAACACAGCATCTCTGAGTGCTTCCCAATTCCCAGAAGTGAGTACACAGTCAGGCTGGTTTCCAGCTCCCTGCTGCAGGCAGAGCTGGCATACACCTCTTCCCCATTGCTCTTACTGCTTCTGGAGGAAAGAAACCTAAGCATGCAGGTGGGATGAGAGCTGCAGCCTGCTCTGAACTGAGCAGTTGGAGGCAGGGGTTGAGGGGAAAGCCCCAAGTGCCTCTATCCTGCTGTTCAGACTATTCAGAACACCAAAGAAAACCATAATTCTGGTTGCTCTGACTTTATCTGTCACTCAGTATAAGCCTCTGCACTCTCTTTGGTCTTGGTCTCTCATTGTGAAACCAGAATGGTAATAATTTCCTACCCGTCTGAGAGATTAATTAGCATTTACTAAACTGCAGGGTCCACTTGCCAATTGTACAAATACAAGTCTATGTACTCCAATAAATTCTGCATTTGCTGCAGCCCCCCAATCCGGCACATAACTGAGCCACACACACAAAAAAAAAAAAAAAAAAAAAAAAGGCATTTTAACTCCTTTCTTGCACAGTGGTTATGGTGCATGATTTATCAAATATGAAGCAAACTATGCATCATTTTTCTGACAAACAGAGGCAATAACTCTGAGAGACACAGACTGCTTCCATCATGGGCATGAGGAATCTGCCACTAAAGTGGTAATAAGATAACCCACTGTTGCCCCTTCTAACCTGAGTCATTCTCTGATTCTATGATGATGGTTTGTACACGTCCAGTCCTGAGCGCTGAGCTGGAGGTGGTTCCTCTCTTCCATTCCCATCCTGTTCCAGAGGTGACTGGGACTTGTAATGTAACGCTGGAACTCCAAGCCACAAGGTGAAACTCTGTACCAGAGGCACACAGCCAGCCTGGACTGTCTGTCCAACCATGGGTGTCAAGGTAATGGCTGTCAGAGGGACAGATGGTCACAGCGGGAGGAAAAAGAAGGACCACCAGCAGGGCCTTATCCTCACAACCTCAGTAAATGGTGCACATCCTGACTCAGGCTGGGCACCAGGTATCCTCCTTCAGCCCATGATGAGAGTCACCAAGCTGCAGCTTTGTGAGTTCACCTGCAAGGGATCTCGTGAATTAGGAAGTAAAGACTTGAAAAGATCTCTAATACAGTCTCTCTTTTAACTGCCCCCCTACAGTTTCCCATAAACATGCAGCTGATTTTGCTCAAACCTTGCAGCTGAGCATAGTGGTTTTATCTTAGAGCAGCAGCATATCATAGAAAATAAACAGGAATTAGAATCCTTCAAAAAAGGTAACATTTCTTGTATTTCTCTTCACAAAAAAAGGATGAAGAAATGTAGCATCTTCCAAGTTACATCCCATGTGGCAAGCTTCCAAACCTCTTTCCATATGCTCCTAAGTGCTGAAAGCCCAAATGTTCCCTATCTTGCTGCCAAATTATCTGGCTCAATCCAAATGGCTCTTACAATACAGTTGGGTATTGTCTAGAGAAAAAAAAAATCCTCTCAGATAGATTGATAATTAAAAATATATTTGATCATCAGAGAGATATGAATGGCCAAGGGGTGCTGTGCTGAATGAATCATTCATGCTCACATATTTCAAAGCAGAAGGATATCTTCCTCATTCTATTGGAGTTGCCCCAGAAATCCTTGATTGTTACAGAACATATTGCCGAGGAGATTTGAAATGGGGCAGAGGGGGAGGCAGACGAGCCAGAGCAGAGCTGTACTGCCAGGGTGCAATCTGGGGTATGAGTCTGCATTGGGTGCAGAGGGAGGTTTTGGACTCAGGCAGACATTGTGGTTTTGGTTTCACTCCTGCCTCATTTCAGACCAAATTAAAGGCTAGGAATTTACTCTTGTTTTAAACCAAAGCAGAGCTGCTGCTGTAATCCCATCCCTGCCAGTGCTGAGGTGCTGGGCACAGGTCTCAGTAGGGGACTGAGGTCACACACATTGTTTAGCACATCTCGTACACATTACACAGCAGAGGAGGGAAAGAGAGGTGGTCGTGGTCTCAGCTCGCGTGCTGAATGTTACAGCCTTCCCTCTGCTGTTCTCTTTCTTAAAACTTCCCAAGGTCTAGGAATGATGGAGTTTCATGTAGATATCTCCATCAAGGAGCTGAGTCCTTCCTCTTGTGGCTGAAAGTGCAGCATCTCCAAACATTAGTTTCCATTTAAAAACTTACTGTAACTCCAGAGAAGAATCCGTAATGTACTGGGAAAAGTCAACAAGTAAAAATAATCAACACGTTGGTATCAAAGCAAAGTAGTGTGGACTGGAAGGTTCCCAGGTGCAGGAGTTCAGGAATCCCCCCCAACAGGTCCATAACAAGAATATGAACTGACATTATGAGCCCACAGCAACTGCAGATGCCCGTGACTCCAAAGCACAAACAAAACCACAGATCCCCTTACTACATGAGAGCCAGAGACTGTAGCCAAGATATAATGGATAAGTCGTGTTGCAGGAAACAGGATGAGGGTTGGGGGGTGAATTCTAGGATACTGAAACTTTTGGTGTTATTAACAATATATGCTGCTAATTTACAAGATCACATGATGGGTGTTAATGGCCTTGGGGATTGAAACCATCCATCTATAAAGCGCATGAGGCTCTGGTGACAATCCATTGCTGCCCTGAGATATAGCATTGTCACATAGGAAATACTTTGTCTAGGGAAGCTTTGTCCCTTTTTCACTGCAATGTTCATTTGATGTCTCCTTTCTCTGTACCTCTGGGTTAATTATTGCATACATTAATTCAGCCTAGGGAGTGTGTTTTCCTGGACTGGAAAGTATAAAGCAATTGTAGTGTACACTAAAAATTAAATAGCTGAGAGGGAAAAATTATGAACCAGATGCAAACAATGAGTGTGGTACTTAGTACAGAATAAGTCACGTGTGAATTCATGGCATTAGGGCACAACACTGAGCACAACTGGGCTTTAATTCTGTTGGCCACTCGGTGCTATCAAGTAAAAGAACACTCCCAGGAGTGAGTGGTGTATTTGGGATAAGGTTTCTGCAAGACATTGAGATACTGCCTAACACCTATAACAGGATGGCAGAGTATCTGCTACAATTCTCCTGTTGTTCCATATCATAATGCTTACTTCTTCTCCAATGTGTGTTTCACACTAGGGATATTCTTTATCTTCTCTGGTATTATTCCTGCTTTACATCACTGTGAGCAAGAGCAGCATCTGTCCTCCAGCTAAAAAACTAATGCAGCTGTTTTGCTGAAGCAGCTTCCTGGCTGGGAAATTAATCCAGTCAGCTGTGGATAACAAACCCCAGTAATAGAGATTTCAAAGATTTCATACATTAAGTTTTTTCTTAATATTTGCAGAGTTACTTTTCTTACAAAATGTGTTACGCAGATGTTAGGAAGCAATTACTGTACATGAATCAGAAACAAAATGCACATCTTACAATGAACATGTGTGAGTGGACTGAGTAAAGAAACTGATGATAGATGAGAAAAAAGTTAAAATACATCTTAGTGACATCTGCCAGAATTTGCCTCAGGGTTCTAAGGAAGAAGAAGCACGAGGCAAGCTCTTCTCATGAGCCTTGTGTTCACTGTCTCTCCAAAACAAGCAGCCCACTAGCTTTTCTATCAACAGCAGAACCATACTCAATAATCATGGAGAGAAGAAGTTGGCCCTGGCTGGGCAGGGAGAGTTCCCATCAATATATAACAGCCTTTCAGGCAAGTACATTAGTGACCAACATAGTGGACAGAAACAAAAGATTGCAAAACTAAAACACACTCAAATATGGCAAAGTATCCTCGGATCATGGAGCATATAGATATCACTGATAGGACTGATCATATCAGTTAAAATCTTGTGTCCATGTACAGAATTACTGTAATAACTGTAATTTTTATATATAAATACAAACAATCTTTGAATGACAGTGGCAGGAGTAATAACACCAGAAGAATAGGATAGAAAGTAAAATTGTAGTGAAAATGTTGCCCTGAAGAATGCAATTATCCAGGCTGTGATTTTGTCCAGGACACAATATCCCCTATATTTACAAATCTGATAATCTTCAATGACTAAAAAGTTACTGCTTCCATGGTACACCGTGCTTTGATGGATAAATTTTGAGATTAAATGGGAGTTAGTAATGGTACAATTGGATAAACAAAATCAGGAGCATTAAGAATGAATTCTGCCCTCAGCTTGCCTCCAGCATTGAGTCCTACTTTTCTTTTCCCTGACTTCTCCCATGCAAAATAGTAATAAAAAAATTATCCTTCTTTTCTCAAGTACTTTGAAATCTCAAGTTCAAAGTACTAAATTAGAATTAAATAAAATATATCAGTAATAATAAAAATACTGTTTGTCTTTTTCCATCACTAGCAGTTAATGCACTTCATAGCTGAGATTTGTATAATTAATTACCTTTATGATGCAATGTGGCTGGAACAACTGAGGCCAAGTACAGAAAGAATTCACCTGTATCATGAGAGCTGCCCTAAAATGCCTTGTACGGACATAAAGCAGACCTCCAGATTGTGCTTATTGTCACACATAAAATCAATTTCATTCAAAAAATAAATTTCACATCAGTAACTAAAGCCTTCTAAATTCCATCCCATCATATATAACCTATAAACACTATAACAGAAATGTTACAAAAGAAGACTTTAAAATTACAAACCAGTCAGGATGTTTAAAATTTCAAATCTAATTTGCAGTATAAAACCTCATTTTGAAAAATGCTCTGAAAGCATCAGGAGTGCATGCATTTTAGAACACCATTTGTCATAAAAAGGAACTTGAACATTTGGGTTGCCAAAGCAGAAACAAGCACCATAGACACATTTTACCCTTATGGGGATTCATCAAGGTTGTGCAGTGCAGCTGTTGTCTTAGTAAAAGAAAGTATCAGCCCCTGGCTGAAGGAAACAGAAACATAATTATGTTATGATGAGCTGGAAAATGTGCAAAGAAAAATTGGAATGCAAAGCGTGATAAATGATGCTTTGTCAATTGCAAAGCAGCAAGAAAACCAGGCATCACACTAATAACTCTTCTCCAGTCAATGCTTCCAGTTTGGCTACCAAAATAAAGCACCACTCTAACCACAGCAGAAGAACAGTAGTTTTGGCTGTTTGATTTAGTCCTTGTACAGAGATGCTGGGTTTGGAGAGTGGATTATGCAGTCAACCATAGGAATAGGAATGAGGAAAGGAATGGTCAGGTACTCCTCAAAATTGAGACTATAATTCCTGCTGGAGAAAATTTATAATGTCATCTTACTCTGATTTTTATGCATATTAAAAATTCAAAGCTTAAGACTCTTTCTTTTAGGATGCCTTCCAATTATGTTTTATGCCATCAAAATCCTATTTCTGCCAAGGTGACCAACATTTTGTGAACATTACTATGGCCACAAGCACTCATATAATGGCAAAATAGGAAATGCCATCCTGAAACCAACTCTTTAATCTCTCTGTCCTCACCGTGACCAGGACAGGACTTCCCTTGTGCTGCAGCAATGTGCTTGTCCAGGGCATAAACCACTGAAGTTTATTCTCCTGATGTGAGTGAATCCAGAGGGAAAACTGGACTAATTATATAGCAGCACAGGAAACTTTTATTTAGAAACCAATACTGGGCCACAGAGATAAAAAGGTACAAATATCTAAAGAAAACCTTGAGATAAATGGGAAAACGATTGCGGGGAGGGGGAAAACAAAACAGGCTAAAGGGTTTTTGGCAGGGCTGCCATGGCCACATGCTCCCAGCGCCCAGTGGAGCTGAGGCTGCGCCCTCTAGTGCCAGACCCCTGCACTGCTGAACCCCTGCCGTTCCACACCTCTACAAAAAAGCTATTTATTCCCAAAGCAAAGCTATTCTGAAGCAAGAGGGCTGCTACAATAACTCCATACACTTCCCTTCTACAGAAAAAAACAAAACAAAACAAAACAAAACAAAACAAACAAACAAATAAACAAACAAACAAACACTTTAGGGCAGAATTTCCCCTTTCATTTTGAAATTCCTGCCCTGCGAGGATGCCTTCTATATATTTCATACTAAGAATTACTCAGAATTCTGTTACCAATAATTTTGTGGGGGTTTTAATTAAAAAAACAAACAAACAAACAAAAAAAAAAACAAAACACCAAAATCCCTAAATAAACAACCAAACATTGCTTCTGTAATTAAAAACGACCAGTTCTCAAATTAACATCTGTGTAGGATAGGTCATATTCTATACATCAGATTAAAGGGTTGAAACCTGTATTCAAATAGTGTATGTTTGTGTATTTTTCGCCCTGTCAAATAAGTAGCACAGGCAAGATACTAATCACTCCACTCACACAGCTACTGTTATCAAGTCACAGCTCCTAATGGCAGCATGATTTGCAGCATTTTTATTACCTATAAAAAAATTAGGACTATTTTTACCACTAATTAGTATCATTTACATGGTAAAATTACTTTATTACTTGACTGTACTTTACATCCAGGGGTATTACACCACTTGTAGCTTAATCTAATAATTCTATTCCCATTGAGCAAGGAAAGTGAAATTGCTGATGGGCAACAAATTCAGTGGAAGCCTGCAAACAATTTCTGTGATGCTCAAATATGCCTGTGCTTACCCTTCAACCTTTCTCAATTTCTCTTGGCACTAATTTGTGAGGAGGTCCATGAGATCACAGAATTGCTGACCAATGCCAAGCTACTTATAATTTCTCCTGATATTGTTAAGATCAACCTGCTCAATACAATATTGTCCTTTAACATTTTCTTCCTCAATCGAGTTTGCCTGAAACCAAGTTTATTTTTGGCTGAAAGACATTAAAATAGATATTTTACAAGAAAATAAGAGCATTTCATCCCAGCCCCCACTCCTGCCTCATCTCTGTACATGTCTTATTCAGGACAGGAAAGCAAAGGCAGATTACAGAAATAAGTAAAGCTGAATGACTGGACTCTGGTTAGGGATTAATTTAAAAAAAAACCCCAAAACATAAAAAAACAACAACAACAAAAAACAAACCAAACCAACCAACCAAAAAACAAACAAAACCCAAAAAAAACCCACCAAAAAAACCCAAACCCAAACCCAAACCCAACCAACCAACCAACAAACAAACAAACAAAAACCCACAAAAAAAAACCAGCCAAAGAGAAGGGCAGATCCAAATTAATGACTCTAAACTGACAGCTTTAGTGGCATTGGCGTCTTTCCTTTTCACTTGATTTTAATTCTTCCTCTTCATGCTTCATCTCCCATCAGTTCCCACATGTTCTTGCTTGCACTGTCTGTTGCTTTCTCCAGCTGCTCCCTGACTACTGTTAACTTCCAGCTTTTTTCTGGTTTTGGAGCAGATTCTTCTATAACCACATACTTCTTACATATTTTATTATTCTGTCCTTCTCCTCTGTTATTTTTTTTCCTTCTGCTTGCAAGCAAAAATTCACTTTGTGGTCCTGGTGAGCAGAATTCCAAATGGTTTAGCACCTACACCCTATCAAGTCCATTTATCAAACAAAAATACTCCTTTGCAATTTAGGAGCACAGTATTGTCAACCAGAGCAGAAGGATCTCATACAGTTTTCCTTCGCATGCCAACAGGATAGGATCCATTAAAAATTCATTTTGTGAATAAAAGCCAATGGCAAAGAAAATCCTATCTCATTCCCTTACCCTACCATCAGAACAACATGCTAGCTTCCTCTCCTCTCCTCCCCTCCCCTCCCTTCCCCTCCCCTCCCTTTCCTGTGATAACAAATTTCATTGTTTTCTCTGTCATTGAAGAAATTAATTTTTTTCCAAAACTTTGCTCACTTGAAGGTGTACTCCTGTTCCTTATTCTCCTGTGTGTACGTTGGGGGTCAACAGTGATTCTTAAATTAAACAGGGCCTTTAATAAACCAAACACTCTTCCTTACAAGGCTTGGGCAATTACTGAGTTAGTGTAAAGATTCACCAAGTGTGAATCTATTTTTTATTAGAAATTGATTTATCTTAAACTCTACTTCCAAAACATACTTCACTCCACTGAGACAAGAGAAGATGTTACAGTCTCATAAATACTGCATGCTCAGGCATCCCTTTGATTTCTCACAGGGAGCCAGTACGCAGTAATTGCTCTGCAAAAGCCCAGTGTATAGTCTGGATATCAGCTAGGTGAATTCCTCAGACCAAACAGTTTTCTCAGGTGGCTTTTCATTCACAGTTTAAAGTCCAGAAAATAATAAGGCAACAAGTCAGCAGTTGCTTCTCATTCATTTTTATGATGTTAACATTTAGATGGGGGAGTGTGTGCTACCTATGGGAAGAAATGCCCTCAAATTCCTGGTGGCTCAGAGAAGCAAGGAAGGAGTGATCAGCTGATTCTTCAGTCCTGTGCAGTGGTGAAGATCTGGGCTTGAAGAAAGGGCAGGCTGGACCACAGTTCTGCTGCCTCAGTTGTAGCTACCTGGAGGTTAACAGAGTATCAAGGGCATTGTGTATCTGGACTGACCAGGGCAGGCTCTCAAAGGCAGGATCTCACCCTTGTGTCCCAACAAATGTCATTTTCCTTGAGATGTTATTTTTATCAGGAACTTTAGAAAGAGATTTTGTCCTTTACTCCCGTCACCGCTCTGTGGCCCTGGGAACTCTGATATTCCCAGCACCACAGCAGGAGAGGAGCCTGTTCCTGGCATCAGATTTCATGGATGGCTGTAGGGAAGCAGTAAAGTGTTCCTGGCAGATAAACCGTGAGCAGGGGAGGAGACTTCTTTCCTTCTTTCTTTTCTTCTTAATCCAGTTATTATCTGATCTGTATCCTTTAAATAAATATATATGTCCTTGCTTCTACCAGCTCTGGAGCTGGCTTGTGATAGCTCTTTAATTCCACCCATCCGTGCTTAGACAGTAGCTGGCCTACCAAATGGTACATCTCCAGGTACAGCTCCCAAGGCTCTGGTTAAGACTCCTCTGACCTAAATCTTGCTCGTTATAAACAACCATAAATGTTGGGTTTATTTTTTCCTAAACAACAGCAGTTAAAGGAATATGCAATTTTGTTCTTGCCATTTATAACTAACACTCCCCCTAGGGCATTTAATATAAATGACACTGAAAGAGGAATAAAATAAACTCCGGTTTTGATTTCCTTTTTATTTTTATATAGCTCATCTCTGAGGTTTTGCATTTATTGTTATTGTTAGCACATATTTTTATCCTTTCCTCAGCCTTTGTTCACAGATTTGCACTTGATGAGGACATTGCTTTACTCTAAAAAAATAGGGTTAATAGCTGCCTCTTCTTAGAAAGGCTTGAGACCTCTAAGTATATGTAGGCATGTTACAATGAAAGGGCCTGATGAAATGTGAAAGGCCTGAATCTGTGTTCAATAAATGCTAAGCACTTACCAGTATTAAATGACAACAATCTGTATTGGGATGTCTTAAGGCTGGGAAGCTGTTTTAGCTTTGGGGAACCTTGCTGTGACAATTTTTATTAGCAAGTATCATATACCACCAAACAGATCTCACATTACAGACTTGCAGCATGCATGTTGCATAGAATCCATGGAGATTAGGGGCACTATTAAATGATGTGCTTATAAATTATATACATTTATAAATATCCTTTACCCTGAATGGGGATGTAAAGCAAGGGGCTCGGATGCTCCTCCGAACTAGTACCTGCACTATCTTTTCTGCGTGGTTTCAACACCTGAAGTGATGCCCATCTAAAGGCAAACAGCAAAGTTTGGTGCTGGGATCCCGAGGAGCGGCTCAGACCGGGATGCCCAGGAGGCAGCAGGGCTCCACAGTCTGCCCTCCCCGAAATTCAGTGCATGAAGCCTCCCGCGCCCCCAGGCTGTCCCCCCTGTCCCCCAGCCGGGGACTGAGGATCGCTCCCGTGACCAGATCCCGGTGCCGGGGGGCTGCGGGAGCGCTGCGGCCGCTCCTTCCCACCCGTGGCCATCCGAGCGGGCGGCACTGACGGGGAGGGGGCGGCCTTGCCTCCTCCCTCCCCCCAGCCCGGGGGACACCGCGGGGCTCCCCCGCTCTCCGCCCAGCGCAGCCGAGGGGGCGGCAGCAGCGACCGCGTCCCGGCCGCGGCACCGCCCGCCCAACTATCCATTCATCCATCCATCCAACCACCCACCGCCCTTCCGCCGCTGCCTCCCTCCTCGCCGGGAGCAGCCTGTGCGCACCGGGCGGTGGAGCCACCGCGCTTCGGCTCCGCCGGGGGACGCGGCGCGGCCGCCCTTGGCCGCGGCAGGAGGATGCGTGTGCGGGGTTGGCGACCTGGCATCGCGGCGGTGCTTGGATCCTCCCTCCTCCTTCTCCTTCTTCTCCTCCTCCTTCTCCCCTCCCTCCCGCTCTCCGCCTGGCAGCGCGGGGCTGGGGAAGTTGCGCTTACAAGCGAGATGGCTTCGCAGCGGGGATCGCTTTGAGAAAAGGTCTCCCCCTCCCTCGCCTCCCCCCGTCGCCGCGGCCTCCGAACTGTAAGTGGCAGGAAGGAAGTAAAGTTGCAAACAACCTGCAGCGGCAGGAACTTTGTGAGCTGCTCCAGCTGCATGTGTTCAAGGTGCCTTTGATGTACGTGCAGCAGCTTCTGGAAAGTGGACTGCAGCTTTCCCCCCCGCNCCCAGCCTCCCCTCCCACCACCGCCACTTCAGCCCACACACGCAATTTGTTTGGGAAGGGGAAAAAAAAAAAAAAAGAAAAAGAAAAAAAAGTGATGAACAAGAAGTGGTGAATTACCAAAGCGACTTTCCTCAAAGAGCGAGCGAGCCGGTGAGAGGAGCCGCGGCGAGCCCCGCGCAGCGCCGGGACCCGCCGGGCGCCCGCCGGGGACCGCGGGGCTGCCAGGGTGTGAACGCGGCTCCGCAGCGAGATGCAAAAAGCCTTATCTGCTTGCGTTTGACTTGCGATGCCGACTCCTCACTAGAATGCAAACCCTTGCACAGGATGAAAACAGGTTTGTGGCAAATTCTCCTGTAAATGTTGCGATCCCCGCCGCCGCCACCTTCCTGTCTGAGATGTCAGAGGAGATCTTAATGATGACACGGTGGCAGATACCTCTGCTGTGTACCCTCCACTGTTCTCTGGAGATGTTCAAGCAGAGATAAAGCTTTTATACAGCTGCCTTTTCATATCTATAGCGACTACTGCACAATCTGCACTTGATTGCAGTTAAAATATTCCCTTTAGGATCCGTTTCACAAAATGATGCAAAATAAACACAGATGGGAGAAGTGGGGGAGAGAAAGCTGTAATGAAGTACTTGTGATGGATTGATCTTCCCTTCTACCCCCTGGCCCGCCAATGCTCTATCCCCAAATGTGAGCCTTTTCTGAAGAAAAAAAATTTCTACATCTCTGTTTTAAAGCAAAGATTTTGGGGGCTTTTTGACTGGGGTTTTGGAGGGAGCTATGCTTGCCTTACTGATTGACTTTCTTGAATGTCTGTGGCTACCAAGCCCATCAGCTCTTATCTTACCTTTATCTGTTTTAAAGTATTTCTTCTTTCTTCCAACACCTTGCAGGTCATTCTTCCAGAATGCCAGAGGAAAGTTCCCCAAAGCGGAGTCCTCAAAACATCCCATACAAGGACCTGCCCCATATCATCAATGCTGATGGGCAGTATCTCTTCTGCAGGTATTGGAAGCCAGCAGCAACTCCCAGGTGAGCACTTGAAAGCAAATGTCCTTTTTTACTAGCAGTAAATAAGACTCTACTCATGTAATTATTATTTATAGCTTGACTGGCATTACAAGGCTGTCTGCATGGAGCTTTAAAGAGCCACTAAGAGAGATTTCTCTCATTTGAGAGAGCCCCTACTGTAAAGACTGTATTCTCCAAACCTTTATTCCCTTGAGTCAGCCTTACAGATGTAAAGCCTGGAGTTACTGTCATTCCACGCACAGCTGGCTTGGTTGGCTGTTCAGTTTGCTGCCCAGTGGCTAGGGCAGGTGTCTGATGCCTATCAGCAGTAAACAACTATTCTCAAATAAATAGCACAGGCAGTTAGGAAGGTGTGAGGTACAGGCTTAGGGATGTCCACTCTTCCTGATTTTCTCAGTGTCAACAAATGAAACATCAGCATCTGACTTTGGTTCCAACTCTGCTAGCTGAAATCTCAGGACAACAGGCAGAATGTTTGACTGCATTGGTTTTTGACTGTTGTTTGCTTGGTTTTAAATTATTTATAGTTAGTAAATGATTCAGGATGTTCTTTCACTGTCAACTGCAATTTCAAAACTGACCTTTGTAATCAACATGGACAAAGAATCAGAGAGAGGAAATTTTCTAATGTTTTTGTCATGATTTAAATAATCCCTTTACTGTAATAGCTTTCTGTGCTGATTATGCTATGCAATAGAAAGGTATCTCCCACAGTTATGATCTTTCTTCTTCCAGTCTCTACTGTCTTGGCATGTATTTATGCTGACATTAATTATTTATATAGGTACCTACTTTATAAAATCTGGATATTGTTTTCTTTTTCTGCAAGCCAACAGGAAGAGCTGTGTTGATTTTATACAGCTAGAAAACAGTCACAGGAAAAAGTTCTTCAAGCTGTTGTAGGGAGTTAAACTTTATCTTTGACCACCCAACAGGTTAAACATCATCTTGTGTCCAAATCAGCCTGCAACTGCTCTGAGAGAGGGTTATGGGTCCAAGTTAGCTGGCCTTGGGTGCTATACCCACAAAACTAAGAGATAATGGGAATAGCAAAAGGCTGTGTGAACACTCAGGTAAGGTAGTGGGTGGGCAAGCGCTGAAGTACACCATCCCCAGAGGGAAGGACAGTGCAGCTCTCCCACCACAGCTGCATCACACTGGTTGGGCTGTAGGACAGGGGTCTGGTTTAAGATCAACTGCATTTTAGAGTTCTTTCTACTCACTGCCTTTCAGAAACAAGGAGGAAAGTTTTTTGCACCGATGCTTTATGTAGTCTCTATGCCAACCTGAGGATTTGCTCTACAGAAAACAAATGCTGTGAAACTAAACTTCTCCTGTGAAACAAGACTGTATTGTATTGTAAGACTAATCATTAACTACCCATGACCTTCAGCACCCAGTTGTGGAATTGCTTTTTTTTTTTTCATGTTTAATTTCTTACCAAATTTGTAGTGAGTGGATAGGTCTTTGTTCTAGAAATAAAAGGATGATAAAACTTGGTGTCTGAGTCCTCTGGGTAGTTGATCTTTTCAGGACTCTGTGCATCAAGCAGTTAATTGAGAGTGAGCTTGCCCTAGTTTTGTGACAACAAAAGTGAATGGCATCAGTATTGCTCATTTACAAGTAGCTCCTGAGTGCATGTGTGTGTGTGTTTGCATGCTTGTGTATAAGGAGGGGGCGTACTGTTTATTATTAGCTCTTCATGCATTGTTATGTATGAGAGAGATGGTAAGTGACTGAATAACAAGTCACTGCCTGGATCCTACAGTCAAGAATGCTCTTGAAGTGTGCTTTGATAGGTAGACAAAAATATGTTATTTTTTCCCACTGTCACTTTTCCTAAGAAGCTCTGCTTTTTCTGTTTCCTGTGTAGAAGCTCAGCAACTTTCATCTAATTTTAAATGTTCAGCAAAAGTGATCTCTATATATATGTAGAGGGAGAGAAGGACACCTCAGGGGACTTTTACAGGCCCGTTACGATTTATTTCAAGGATTGAAGGTGATTCTTTCAATCTTCTAACTCAATTGTTGATTCAGGTTCAAATCTTAACGCTAATGAATGATGCTATAACCGTCAAACAGTGGGATCTTCTATTGATCCATTATGTGTCTAATCCCAGCTAGGGCTATAGAAATACCTCTTCACTGCAGATGCCCAAAGGTTATCATTGACTCATCTCCTATTAGAACAGAACTTATCGTCCTTGATCCCTCCCCCAGGGAGGGGGAAAACCCGGGATATCTGCCAAAGGAAAAATTAAAAAGTAGCCCCAGCCTTGGTTTGAAGACCAGACAATGGCCAGGCAGTCTCTGAAAGTGGGAACGACTGACAGACATCACCCTTTGGAACTGGTGCTTCTCTTTTATCACCTCGATCAGATGCACAAAGGTGGATGAAGGCTGTGACAGATTAATATGCTGTAGCGTATTTAAAAACAAAAAGACAAAAAACTATTTTTAAGGAAGATGGGGAAATTTTGTGAGGCTCTTTTGCTTCATGCTCACAAATACCCAGGCTCTGATCCTGTGTGGTGTTGATTTGACTGATCAGCCCTTACTGGTGCACATATGGAAGCTTTGTTGTAAGTGCCACCGAGGCCAAGGTTGTCCTGCCAATGAAAGGCACCTATTGTGAGTTCCTCAGCAGGGTCTGCTTTGTTTCAGAGGGGGATTTAGGTGATTACTTCACAGGAAGCTGACGCACAAAGGCACTCAGATGTCATAATGATTAGATGGGGTAGATGGAGTAGGTGGTAATGGCACTAAGGAAGGAGAAAGACAGTTTTCAACTTGTTTTTGGAGTGGGAAGTCACTTCCAACAGCAGAGCTGGAGACTGGGTGTCTCTTCTCTTGTTGCCTGCTGGCAGCAGTGCAGGTGCAGCTTCCCCTAGCCAGCAGCCCTGCAAGCTGCCTGACTTGTTGAGCCAGTTCCATCTTAAAGTGTAATTAAGTGGCCTTGTTGAATGCAACTAGGAAGAAAAAGCAGAATGTTCTGGTGTGGCTTTCATGTTTTGTGCCAACAGTGGGATTTGTGGAGCATGACAACGGGTAACTCCTTGGCACCAAGCGCTCACTACTGAGTGCAGCACTTAAGATCTGGGCAAGACAGGGCATTTTCAGGACTGTGTAATGTTGTTTGGAGGAATTAAATCATTTATACCAAAGAGGATTGATCTCACGCCTATAACATGCCCAGTAGCCAAAGAAACCCTACTTAATGGGAAAGCAGTCATTGTGTAAACAGAAACAACAGCTCCATGCAAGGTTAAAGCCTCTGCCACTACCCTGAGTACTGAGTCAAAATATACGGTAACAGGAGGTGAGGAACTAAGAAACCATGCTGTGTTCCCAGCTCTCAGACAAAACTGCTAAGAATAGAGGTGGGATGAGGAAGAGGAAGGAAAGTTGGGAGGAGAAGTCAGGATGTTTCCTTTGAGGCCCCTAAAGGGCCTGGAGAGCTTCATAGATGACCTTCTTTTCCTTTCTGTTCTCTATCCCTGTAGCCTTTTCTGGATGCTTCCTTCATTTTTGTCACTGCCCAGATAAGCACAAACAGTTTCTTATGGGGCACTTTTAGCCCTGCTGTTTGACCTCAAGTAAACCCTGTGAGATTTATTGACCCAGAGTAGTTTTTTCGGAGCTGCTTATAGCTGCAGCCTCTGTCCTGGCCACTCTCGGTTGGGCACTTAAAGGCTGGGACACTTGTAGTTAGCGGATTCATTGGAAAAAGGTGAGTTCCAGACATCCATGCATCTGAGCTTCCTCAGCTGTCAATCAGAAATCATTGGCTGGCATGGTGTTTGTGTGTCTCTTCACATAGTAGTCTCTAGATGTTTGCCAGCAGCTGAAGTGGTCTGCCTGAAGCTGAGACATGTGGGTCACAGATGCATTCCTGGTTGACTGTTAATGCACACCAGAATGGGTTGGCACAACTTTAGACAACCTAACCATAGTTTAAGTAAACAAGAGCTGTAATTTTCTGAGTAAACAGTGCCTTTATAGGAGTTCTTTAATTTCTACACCTGACAGGTGTGATTAAAAATACAAAATTAAACAAACAAAAAGCACACGCTTTTACTATTTACTTTTTACATTTGTTTTACTCTTTGAATAATGCCTAGCATTCATTCTAACTTGTTAGAAATGAAAGGCTGAGCCAATAAAGAGAATACAGATTTCTTTCTTCCCCAAGGATTTCTCAGATGTGCCTGTGGTGCAGAAATACAAACTGTTTATATTTGAACCGGCTCTTAAATTGTTAATATTGCTTGATGGCTTTGGCATCTCATTACCAGCACTTCCAGGGCATTTCCAGAAGAGCAGCACAGCTCCCAGCAGGAGCAGAGGACAAAGTTGAATTTGACTTTCAGATCTTTCTAAAATGAATTAATAAATTAATTAATAAATAAATAAACCAAAGTTAAGTAAAAACAAAGAGAGTCAAGTGACTGATTATAATGTTTTTAATTATAGTGTGTTGTTTTAGTCTCCAGAAATACTTAAAGGACTTTCTAATTCAGTGTCACTCCTGAAGAGCACTTTGTTTGTACTAATGAGGTCAACTTCAAATTAATGCCAAATCTGTATGGTACAAAGTGACTTATGTCAGCACAGTTTGTCATAGGATGAATTCAGCTCCCTCTGTGTGTCTGATCACATCACACACACTGCAAAGGGAAATAACAATGATCATTGTCAAATCAACATTCCAGACTTTGCTTGCTGTATTGCTATTGCCTGAGTTTCTAAAGCCTCCCTTCTATTCATCAGCCTTGTATGTGTTCCTTTAATGCCTCTGTTCTCTTTGCTCCATTTGACTGTTATTCACTGTGAATAGGGGCATCCTTTTATGATTCCTTATGCTGTTCCAGAGGATGGGCAAATTAGCAAACCAGCTTCATGTAAGAGGGACTCTGACAGACAGGAGGGCAGCTTTGGTTTTTGCTGTAGATACTTCCAATAGGCTTCTTCAATAGGATAAGTTTTTTTCACACTCCCCAGGAATGTTCAACAGAAGCAAATCTGCCGTTTATTCCACAGAACCCAAGGAAAAAGGTGAACAACAAATGCAATATCAGTTGTAATTAAGCCATCCCTTTTGCTCATTTCCCTGTTAGGATCAGCTTCTGAGCACAGGTGCACAATATTGTGACATCGGGATCTGAAAACAAGGTGACTTTTGGAGTTCCCTGTTGTGAGTCTCAAAGCAGTACAATTTCATCCTGACCCTGAAAGCAGCAAAGGAAGCAAAAACAGTGTTGGTTCTCAGTATGCTACCTGATGAATTGAAAATGGTGCTGTCCAGCACAGTGAATGTCAGAGGCAGAGGTAGAAATAGGAGAAAAAAAGAAAAATGGTCTTGAGATTGTGTTGCAAAACTCATTTTCTTTTCATTATTCTTCCAGAAACTGAAGGATAGGCAAACCTTGCTTCTCTCATGCGGTTTGTTTGCTTTTAATTGGAATACAGTTGTGATGATCAGTACTGGCTTTGTGCTATGACTCTGGGGGCTCCCCTCTTTGGTCACTCAGCAGTTAGAGACCTGCCAGTCCCTCGAGGTATCTTTACCCTTACCAGACCCTGCACTGACCTCTGCTTCAAACCAGTTCTTTTTTGACAGTGATGCCATAGCTGAAGCAGACAAACTCATTGATCTTATCAGGGTTCCAGGTGCAAGAGCATTTTACTTCACTAGTACAAGAAATATGTAATTTTATTCAAAATAATAAAATAGCTGCACACAGTTCCTTGCTTCAGTTTCTCCTGCTCTCTTGGACATCCCTTGGGAACACGTAGCAGATCTTTTAGATCACCACAAATACATCTGCAACAAGAGTTGGCTAGTATAGGCATTCTGAATGGAGGAAGGTATTTTTTCTAGATGCCTGTAGCAGGAGTTGGCCTTGCAAGTTCCCTTCAAGCTGCTGTGACTTCGTGCTTTTTGGAACCAGGGTGAACATCTGATCTCTTTGTTCTTGCAGGGAAATTGCATTGTTCTAAGAGCCCTCCCTACAGACACATTTGGCTGAGCTGCCTTCCCTAGGTTCAGACCTGCCATTGTCCTAATGTGCTTCCACTTGAATGGAAGCCATCAGTGTTTTAAAACTCTTATTGTCCCTTATCCAAAAGAAGTGACACAACTCTGATAGCAAATGGCTGATTAGCCTAGGTTTCCAAGGAGATGGCATTGCATCTTGCCCATGAGATTCCTAAAGATGTGTTTAGGCAGGTCCCTTACCTCATCATGTCTCAGTTATATCCTTAACTATACCCATACATCCCTGTCCTGTACTCTGCCAGTACAGACATTTCGACACTATTTCAGTATGGCTTATTATCCATGATAGGAAGGAAGAAAATTAGCAGCACCAGGGTAAGTAAAGTGTTAGACATCATTAAAATTGTATCTCCTCTACGCTTTCCTCTTGCAGACCCATAAAATTTCACTTATACTAACTGAAAGAAAAATACTGGTACAGCAGTCCCAAATACCAACTTTGGGATACTCCCAACCTTAAACATATTCTAAAGTAACCAGACTCAGGGAGGTCACTGGATGGTAGTGTCAGAGAGACATCTTAAAGGTGACCAGACTCACTGTCCAGACAATGATACCAAAGTGTGGCCTTAGGGACAGGAAAGGCACAGCTGGTGGGAGTTGTCCTGTTGGCCAAAGCAATGCAGTCAGATTTCCCTGACTCCAAGCACACTCTTATGGGATGTCCCCATCAGCTGGGCACAGGAGATGGAATGGGTCTTGTTCTTTCTCTGCTTGGGAATGTGTTTCTCCTAGACAGATGCAGTACATTTGTGTCTGAGGGGACTCATTTTTTTAGCAGTAGCAGACCTGTAGCAGTCTTCAGTGTACCAAGACCTTGAGTAACACCAAACTTCATGAATACTTCCACTGGCATGAAAGAGTCTCCCTTTCTGCATGACAGACACTGGCTCTCCAGCCAGGAGCTATCCTAATTTCTCTTTGGCAGGCACTCACTTGATGATGGGAGCCTCTGAACTCTCCCGTATTGAGTGAGAGCAAAGACAGCTCAGTAGACCTAGAGAATTTAGTGTCAGAAAAGAGAATAAAAAAGTCAACGAGCAGCAGAGAACAGGCAAAACACATGATCAATATAGTCATTAGGCAGTGACACAATGACCAGTGATTTACAGAATTGGACCCTTAATTTCTCTTTACTTTTATTTCCTTATTTAAAATTGGGTGTAATCATCCGACCAAGTGATACAAATTGAGGCTGGAGTTCCTAGATGAAAGTTGCCAAAGAAAGTTATTCATTGAGGAGCTAGTGGTTGAAGAGGGTTTGATGTTTGAAGAGAGGTGTTAAAAAAGTCTACTAAGTGATGCATTAATTGTTCTCTGCAGTTCAACTACAAGTAAATTGTCTCAGCAGCAATCATTGAAAAGAAAGGACAGGGGGGAAAAAGGGAACAAAATATTGATGACTGGGCTAAAGCCAAACATTCAGCAGTAATCATTTGCTCCAGTGTTGTGTTTGAATGGGTAAGGAGAAAATGTACAAATTGCTATAGATTTGCAATGCAAGAAAGATTAATGATCTTTTCCAGCCATCTATCTGACCTATAGTACAAGGGCTTGCTCTGCATGTTTTCTTTTTTCCTTGTTCAAGCTTTAAAGTTGCAGAATGAGGGAATAAAACTTAAATCTTTGGCCTTTCTTTAGAACAGAAAGTTGGTTTAATTTGCTGTAGGTGTCAGCAGGTTAGCTGGTTCACCAGCTGGCAAGATGAACTTATTTTTGTAATTTTTCAATGTGTTTTTTGCTTTTATTTTAAAAACTGTCAGTGATGTTTCAAATTCAACTGTCAAATCCCAGAAATCTGCAGTGGCTTAATTTCCTGGGTGAAAGGCATGAGGAGCTATGAAGAAACAATAAGTAATTAAATTGCTGCAGAGTTAACATCTACTGACTTAATGGTTAAGCTTTTTCTTCATTTTTTCAGTTTTGTGTGAGCTAGTCTACAACATCTGAAGTACAAAAAACTGTATTCTGAGCAGCATTCATAATCTCATGTTATTAAAAAGGTACTCAAGCCATCAGCATTCAGTTATCCTCTGGCCCACTGCAAACAAGGGGCATAGAGCATCTCAACCCAGGCTGTCCTGAATATGCACAGAGCACCTCTATTACATTATTTGATGCCCACAAATTCATTAGGACATAGAAAGCTTTTTTTAAATTGATTTGTCTCTTTCCAGGTCCCCTGTGGTCCTGTGCATGTAACACAGGGAACTCTTGGTGAACTCTTGACTCTGCTGTTAAACTCCTGCTGACTGCTGTGGGGTCAGGTTTTGCCTCATGCTGTATGTCCATCCTTGCCTCTGGCATGCAGTGTTGCCATGGGCAAGGCTTTTCACCTCTGTGCTTCAGTTTATGTGGCAGTGAGAGGAAGGGTAGATCGTTGCTTGGGACAGGGTGATGGATCAGAGGCTCTCTGGAGGTGCCAGTCATCTCTGCCTTATGTGACTCTGCAAGTGTCCTCGTGTCTAAGTTTAGAGAACTTAGAAAAATTTATAACTAAAACAGAGCGATAAGTCTCCTTTAATTTCAAAACAAAATTTAATTAAGGTATGATAAATGGAAGGATAACAGTTCCTAGCTATGATATATATATGTATATTCAAGAGACAACAGAACAACCAAGGCAGAATGAATAAAAACTCCTGGATCAAAACCCCCCCCAAACACACACACAGTCTGTCCCCGGTATTTACGGGCAGCGAGCGAGGAGATGAGTGGTTGGTGCTGGGATGCCCCCGGGGGTGTTGGTGGATGGGAAGAAAAGCTCCGGTGTGTCCCTCCGAAAGGCTCGGGCTGCTGGTCTCGGGCTGGAGCTTCCGATGTAAGGAAAGTTCTCCCACGTCTAGGATGCGCGCCGCTGGCTCCCTCACAGAAGGCCCGGTGTAAAGGGGCCCCCCCCCGGCTAGCGATGTCGTCTCTGTCTCTCTCTCTCTCTCTCTCTCTCTCGGGCGAAAGTCAACACACAGTCCCAAAAAAAATCAAAGCTTTGTAATCCAGGTATGGGAAAAGGAAAACAGCAGGAAAAACAAGAAAGAAACCCAAGACTCCGGGGTTTTTCCCTCCGCCGTCTCTCCCTGCAGACTCCCGCTGCCCACTCTTCCAAAAAAACCGTGAGCCACTCTCCCCCTCTCTTAATCACCGTACTCTTGGTTCCTTTGTTAGAGACAAATGGCCCGGGCTGGGACAATTCACTCCTCATTGTGAGGTGGGGGAAGAAAAATTCCTTTAGAACCTGAACCTATAACACCTCGTTACACCCTTTCTAAAGCGTTTTGGGTTTTCTGAATGAGGAGTGTTGTACAAAAGCCAGCTGCTGTTATTATTTATCCTATTTGTTTACTGGTCTATTTGTTTACAGATCTGGGAAATGGGGGAAAAAAGCAATCATCAGATTCACTTTGTTTACATGTCATTTCACTTTCAGTGTTTGGGGAATGTCGATTTGTTAAACACTGTTCCTTCCTCGGAGAACCTTAGCTTTATACAGTGAAAGCATTGCCTTGTTCATGCGCACAAGTGTATGTTTCCCTTTTGAAGCATTATTTAAGGGTCCCCATCCTTGCCTCAAAGCTACAGGATTCAGGGCTCTCTTCCTCCCTGGGTCTCACACGGCACATGCAGTGGTTCAGTCCTTGTCTGGGAGCTCCATGTCTCCAATGCCTTGAGCCATCCTGGTGTTGTGCTGCAGCAGTAGAGCTTATGGAGCTCTTCCCAGTCCCATGGCAGGCTCTGACAGATGCACCTCTCACATGTGATCCAACACATGTCTTGGAAGCTGGCAGAAGACAAAATCGGGAGAAGAGGCAAAACATCTTCTCTGGTGGTAGCTCAGACATCAGCTCCAACTCTTTGCTGGCAGTTGAAGGAGTCAGAGCTGGCATGGCAATGGTGGGGTTAATACCTGTGGTATTGAAGGTATTTGTTCCTGATAGTGCTGATGCTTTTGGAAGTGGTCAGAAATATGTGGTACAGCCTCTGGTGAAGCACTCCATATAAAACACAGCATTTCTGCAGCAAAATAACAGCTTGTGGTTTAAATAAATGCTGTTATTTCTGCTCATCTGTAGGTGTGCATGTATGTTTTGGTTCAGTGACTGCCAGATACTGTAAATGAGTATTGATTTCCTTTTCTATTTTAAGCTTTTCTGCAGAAAAGGCATCCCACATGCCTTTAGCTGTCTTTGCCTGTACCTAAAGTGATTGCAGCTAAGGATTTATCTAACTAAATACTATTTTTCTTTTATTGTTGCCACTCATCCTTCTGTTAGCAGTTGCACCCCAAGTTGGACAGGTCCCCACTAACATTTTGAAGCTAAAAGCTACTACTGGCCCATTTTGGGAGCAAATCAGTGAAACAGTGATTAAAACTCATGGCAGGTAGGTTCCTTATTAATGTTAGCGTGGCAGCCCTCACTTGCAGAAGTGAAGATGCCTAGGTGTTAGAAATGAAAGAACATTTTAGGAGCCAAACTTCCAATGGTTTAAGTATTTGGAAACAGATTAGCTTAGTGCAGCCAAGAAATATCTGGATTTAGCAGCCATAGGTTGAAGTCTGTCTCCATTTGTAACTGTAAAATCATCTGTAGACAAACCACCTCACCTGTGATTAAAATTTACTTTCATTCAAAATGTGAATAAATATATCAGCCTTTAAAGACACATTGCAGCAATCACTGTCTTAGCAGTGTTCTGTGTCTCATGTTTGACTTCTTACATTCAATTTGCCTTCCTACCTCAGGTCTACAGCAAACATGGAATAGTAAATTAATTGGAACATGCTCAAAGCCTTGGCAAACGTTTTGCCTGTGACGTTCCTGATTTCCCAGAGGAATAGCTGCTGATATTGATTTTGACAGAGCCTGTAAAGACTCATAGCTGGGCAGGGCTGAAGTGCAGCTCTGGGATGTGCCAAGATTTCATTGGAAATTAATGTGTTTAATCTCAAAAGATGTTAATATATACATAAGCACTTTATGATTAAAAAAATCAATCCTTGAGTTTCTGTCTCTAAGTTTTTTGGAAAATCACACAGAAAAGGATTGGCAACTTGGAGACTCGTGTTACCTGTGACATTTGAACTTTTAATGAGTTTGTCAGTTAGTTAAGGATAACCAATTAAGATCTCTGCCAACACAGAGGACCGCTGACTAAATTGGCAATTGACTCAGTGCAGGAAGCAATCAAGAGCTCCACATTATGGGTGGAATTGCCTGGCTACAAGCAGTACTATCAAGTCTGTCAGGGAATTGAGGTTTTTCTTTAAACTGTTGCCATACAATTGGGAATTGCACAGTTAGTGCTTTATTAAAAAGTAATGATAACATACTATTTTGAGTTTACAGAGCAGGCCACATGTCATCTCCTTTCTTGCTCCTTCTTTATTCACAGCACTTTTCCTGAAAGGTGTCCCTGACCATGGCAGGGAGGTGGAACTAAGTGATCTTTAAGGTCACTTTCAACCCAAACTATTCTATGATTCTGAGCTAGTGAGGGTTTGCCCACATAAGCCCAAAATGCCTGATCAAAATACTTCAGTCATACAATTTTTATTGCAAATAATAGCTTGGAAATGCTCTGACAGGTGTGCACTTTTCAACGTCTTCCCTGCACAGGTGCTGGGGTGATGATCCAAATTCTGCCTTTAATAACTTTTTCAGTATTGCTTGTCATGAGTTGTCTGTACCATCCACTCCCTGAAAAGCAGCTTGAGACAGGAGGTGATGAGAGTCATAGACTGATATTCCTACAGAGAATAAATCATGGGCAATCCCCTTTTTAAGAACCACTAATTTTGTGGGGAGATTGACTCTCAAGAACTTCTGATGAACCCAGGTTCAGACCACTAGTGGTGTCCTGCATGAAAAGTATCTTGTGAAAAAACTGAAGTCGGGAGAAGGATGCAGACTTGTCTTAGAAGACTTTAGCAAATGCTGCTTAACATTTAGGTGTGGTATTTGCTGTAGCAATTGATTATTTGTCTTAAGCCATGAGTGCTTCTTAACAAGTACCTGAAAATAACCGAGCAAGCAAGCATGCTGCTAGGGACATGGACATTATGAAGTACTTGTGTGGACCTAACCAGAGAGATGGTTTTACTAAGTAAAATAATTTCCATAATTTGCAAGTTACAGAGGTTCATCTGGAGCTCTTCACCTCAATACAGTTACAGGTGGTAACTGCTGTCTGTTACCACCTTCTGTGCTACATCGAAAGGTGAGATTAAATTGGTAAAATGGGACTGGGATGCTGTGCCATGCATTCTGACATGGCTCGAGTTGATACCTTAATAAAGCACATCTTGTTCCTGTCTAGGAAGCCTCTTTGTTAAGGGAAGCTTTTAGGGTTGAGTTGGGTTTGTCAGGCTATGAACTTTTAGCGGCAATAGTGACTTGTCACTGGAACAGGTGCCAGTGTTCTGAATGTGCCGAGACTGCAAGCGAGCTCAGTAAAAAGGAGCCAGTTTTTCACAGCTACTTTGAAGCAAGGACATACTTTTATATTAAAAAAAAAATCCTTTCTTTTTTTTGTTCTCTGACTGGATCTATTACTGAACTAGTGAGTAGTGCTGAGTTGAAGAGATAGTGACTGTGCAGAAGAAGCTTCTGGCCTTCTAGCTGCAGCTTTCTCATGCTTGGAAAGGACTGTCCATCTCATTACATGAGACTTTCTTTTTCCAAGGCTTTGGCTCACCAGGCAGTGCCTGCATTTTGATTTCAACAAGAAACTGCTACAAGACTGGCTAAATGGTAATTTTTGTCCCTTTGGAAATCATTAGAGGTTCAGTGCAAGTCCATGAAAGAGGAGGGGCAGTCTGCAAAAACTGTTCTTGCACTTATTCCCTATTTGTTGGTTCTCCATTGAGAATGGTGATCCTGCAGCCACCTTCCATCTGCACTGGCTTTTCTTCCAAGTCAAAATTAATTTTTAATAAAATTAACCAGAAGTATTTTTTCTTCCTGCTTTCCAGCAGGATCTATACCAGAAACCCTTTTGTTTCTGTGCATATTCTTCCTCCACTCCCTAAAGCTGATCTAAAAATTTTGGGTGTGATTTCAGACTGACTTGAATTTTGTAGCTGATAGCTTCTATTTAAGCAATACTTTGCACTGGTTTTTTTTTTTAGAAAGACACTGACTGCTTCGTGCATCTATCATTGTAGCTCCCCTTGGAGATCTGACCTCCATTTTATCTCTCTTGTAGCCCTTTTACCAAGGAAAGGCTGAAGCAGAGCAAAGTAAAGGACCAGGATGTCCAATTCCAGCCTTCCTCCTAGTCAAGTCCTGGGCAGTTCTGCCCAGGCTTCCCCCACATCGTCCCTTCCTCAGTCCAGTGTGTGTGGCAATGCCTACAACTTCTCTCTTTGGAAACAGAAGTCATAATTCTTCTTCCAAGAATTCCTGTGCTCTGTAGAAGGGCAGCAGCAAGAGGAAAGTGCAGCTCTAACCCTGGGCTGCCTGTGTCTCCAGGAATCTTGTCCTCCTTGTAGATTCAAAGCTGCAGGTCTGGCAGTCAGTTTTGCCAAGGAAAATCCCATCTCTGATATCAAAGTGGAACAGTGTCTCCCCGAGGCAGTACATGTAACCCTAGAATCCCTCCTCCTCAGATTCATCCAGGAAAAGAGTGGGAAGATCCGGCCCATGAGTTTTAAGCCGCACACCATGCATCTCAACTCTGAGCTCAGCCTTGTGTCCCCAAAAATATTACTTCAAAGCTTTCTTGAAACAAAATACAGCTGGTCTCAAATGTTAACTTTGCAGAGATCTATCCAGAGCTATGCAGTTTCAAGGATCCAATAATTCCTTCCCTCCCACCCCCACCTGAAGTTTCCTTCCTGTCTTTTCCCTATATTAGATAACTCATGAGTTATTCTTGGTGAGGGCTTACATTTTGAAAAGCTGCAATAAATCAGTGTAAACTATTTCTCCACATTGTTTTGTACTGGCTCTGTCTAGATCCTGTTGAACCTTTTGTTCTGAAATTCATTTTTACTACCTAGTTCTGTCTCTGTCCCATTGATTTATAGTGTCTGCACTTTCTGGTGTTGCTGGGGAACTTCTGTATATTACTCCTAAACCTCATGACAGTTCTCAAATGTCCTTCTAACTCTGTGCTGGTGAGGGATTGTGATTTTGAAATGTATGATGAGAGTAGGTTTGCAGGCATGTTCCAAGAGAGCTGTTTATACCAGCAGCACAGATTTTAAGACTGAGCCTGAAATCTCTGTGGTGTAGGACAGTAAGATGGTGCTTAAACTAACAGCAGCCCCTTTGGACAGGCTTACATGGGAACTTCCAAGCCAGAGGAAATGGGGAGGGAAAGTGGGAAGCAGAGTTTACTGAAGAGACTTATTTTTTACCTGGTGGTTTAGGATCTGAACAGGAATGAAGGTCCTGATTCTACTAGACTGAACACATGAAACACAAATGTGCAGAATCCTTGATCCCAAACATTTCTGTAAAGTCAGGCAGAAATTGTGTAGTGTGAGCATTGAACACAGTCCTTTGACATATTCTGTTGGGCTTAAAGGATTTTCACAGTTAAACTACTCCATTGATGAAGTACTGCTTACCTCAGCATATTTGGAGGAGGTGAATCCCTCCAGATTCAGAGCTTTGTGAGACACCCATGCGGGTGCTCTGTGGTCTGTGATATTGAGAGATAGTTGATAGAGACAACTTCAGAGTATTGACATTCTGATTTACTTTGCCCTGATTTGCTAAAAATAGCTATAGTACTGCTAATTTCCCACAACAACGTTCAATGACAGCTGAAGAAAGAGGTGGACACCCAGATAACAGACCTATATGGAACAGCTGTGGGACAGGAGGGCAGAGGCTAAGAATGCATTTCTCAAACAACCTGAGCAAGAGAGCAAGCAAAGGCCTTGGATATAATGCCTTCTTGCCACTGGATTGGAATTGGAAGCAAAGTCATTGCCTCTTGACCTTCAGAAGGACATAACTCAGATGTTTCTTAGAGATGGAAGGATGGCATGAAGGGGCACACCTGACTCCACCATAAATATTCCTGTCTAACTGGAGTCACCAGGCTGAACTCTTGGCTGAGAGAAAGCTGTTTGTAATAGCTGTTTGTAATCCCTGCCCATAGCCCATGTTTTGTCAGAGTTGGGTGGGACACAAATCACCTGAGGGGAAAAAAAAAAGCAAAAGCCGATTCAAAAAGCAATTAGAGAGACATCCCTCTTCCAAACTTCATGTCTTAAACCCAAAGCGAGGGGCTGAAGAGCCCTCCAGAGAAAAGGTCACCAGTAGCAAACCAAAAAATTCCTTCTTCATTATGCATTCTTGGAAATTATTAGCTGGTTTTTGGGGGGTTTTAATTGATAATCTAAACAAATACCAAGGGTAGAGAATTAGGTTGACTCTTAAACTCCAGTAAAGTTACAAGCTACTTAATGCACAACCTCATTATGTGGAAGATAACTAATTTTCATAGTCAGTGAGTCTCAGTCACCCAGCTAACATGAAAATGCACACCTGCTAGTGACTTTCCATTATAATATATTTTGGAAGTGAAAGACACACATAGCATTGCATTTTTAAGACATTCAAAGGTCTGTGAGCAACTGTCCAGTTGCTTGTCCAAACATGTCACTAGTGAAATGTTTTTGGTAAATAAAGGTTAATTGTTCAGCTACAAAGGAACTGATAAATCAGCTCAAACCACAAAATGTAATACTTAAGCCAGTCATTTTTCTGGCAGTGTAGCTGGCTCAGAGCTTTCCTGTCAGTTTTTTAAAATTACTTTAGGAACTTGGTGTCTAGTATTCAAAACTGCTCCAGTCAGATGTTCTTTGTTAGAGCTGATCTGGTTCTGATAACAGCATACATAAGACCAAATGAAAAGTGCTGTTGCCTTACGTAGAATAACATGGGATTAACTTAAGTTGCGAGGACTCGATTCAGGAAATCACTTCTGCGTGTGATTAAATCAATACTTATTCCAGGCAGCATTTATAAATCCTTTTTTAACTTTCATCTTGTATTTTGCAAGTCCTGTTGACTTGTGTTGAAGAAAGTTTCCTGAGGTTAAGCAAGTACTTAAATATTGTTCTGAAGAGGGATTTTTGAATGAGGTGGAAAAGATAGCATTTTTCATATATGCAGTCATAGGAAGCTTGTCTTCCGTTCTTTGATCTAGTCCCAGTGTTTTGGATTATTTCCTAGCAGTAAAAGAGCATGCACAGGGTCCCACAGAAGTGACTCTGTCCGCACAGGACACAGGATGTTAAACTCATACCATCCTGCTCACACCCTTCTTTGTCTAGTTCAGTTTCAACATGATTTTTGTTGAAAACAAAGCAAGAACATGGATTGTATGCCCAGCAGGACCCAAGTCCTGAGTGGTGTTTCTGGCCTTCAAGATTTCATAGCACAGCAGCTTTCTGGGCGTGTTTTCAAAGTATTTTTCTTGCAATGACTGAGCCTCAGTTCGAGAAGGCTCTTGCTCACATGTGTGATTGCAACTGAATGTGGAATTGCATCTCCAAGCAATTGTCCTGGCACAGCAGATGGGGCAACATGTGCCCAGCAAAAGAGAAAGAGAATCTCTAACCCTGGTACTGCCTTTCTACATAGAGCTGCACCTAAACACCACCCCATCCTGTAAAGCTGCTCCCCACACAGAAAGTGAAATATTAGTGCATATGATGTTCCAGTGAGAAACAGGGAAGGGCTGCAATCACTTAAAGCTTGAATTAGCTGGTGACCTCCCCAGGAAGCAGGACAAAAGGACAATGATTTCAATGGATTTGTGCACACTGAGTTTGTGTTGCAACCTGGTCCCCTCCAACTCTCAGCCTCTCTGATTCAGGAAAGGGTATTTGCATGTGCCTTGCACCGGGTGTGGTGTTGCATTTGCTGCATATTGCTGGCTTAGCAAGCTGCAACTGCAACGTAGGAGGAACTGGTACCAGTGATGGGTGACCAGCACAGAGGAGTGTGGGAGCAGAGACTGGTCACTGATGTACACCAACACTTACTCATGGGAGAGGACTAAATAAAGCCAGTAGATTTAAACATAAAAAGACAACTGTTGTCCTGCTGTCTTGTTGCAATAAGTAGATGCATCTGTTTGCCTAGCTGTGCAGTGCCAGGAGGCAGAAACCTGCAATGGGGAGGGAGGAGGAGGAGGAGGAATTGGTGAAGGCTTTGAGAAGGGCAGGGATCTGTGAAAACCATCTATTTCTTTTGTAAACAGCAGTCAATAAACTGGTTCCTTTTAATAGCCATAATTGTTGTTGCACCATTTGGGTGAGAGCAGGTGTGTGGCCACTTACTCATGCTCAGCTCGCACCTTGGCTTTGTGTGGAGACACGCCTGCCGAGTGTGGGGGAGTTGTGCTGGTGTATGATTAGGTGCTTTCTTGAGCAGATGCCGAAGTAATGCTATTTTGAGATGTTCAGCAATTACAGTTCCACCAGCCAAAGCCAGTTGAAGCATTCAAAGATACTTCAGGTGAGAGAGACCAGAATCAGCATGTACTCAAGCACAGGTCAGCCTCCATCAGAAAGCTTTGCAGGCTGTGCATGATATTTTCTACTTGTGATAGTGGAAATTTCAAAGGATTTCAGCAGCACAAGTGCAAGAGCTGGAGGTGAAGAAATTTCTCCCCAGTACTAGTTTGATATATGGCCAGTACACAAACCTTTTTTAAACAAAGTTCTAATTGAAAGTGCACACAGAGGCACTGTGGTCCTCCAAAATCTCAAAACCTGCAGGATTCTTGTATTAATTTTAAATGACTCTGTTGAAAGCAATCCCTGATATTCTGTTATTCCAACCACTGTGGTAAGGACGGAGCAGGCTGTGATTCCAGAGCAGGGATGTCTGCAAAAATGTTTACATGCAGTAAAGAACTACTGTCAGTCAATCTAATCATTAGTTACAATTTCCTGGCAGTTTACTAGTGAAAATATGCTGAGCCATGTATTGGTTATACTGCCTTCAGGTATTATTTGCCAAATCTAAATTTGTTTTGTAATGGAAAATGGAGGATTAAGTGAAAGAGCCAAATCTTTCAATCGTTGTTCAGATGATACTTACACTAATTTCAGTTTTTCAAGCTATTGTGTTTAATGTATGGCCCCTGTGCTTAGAACTGAAAGCTGGAACTAGAGAGCTGCTAGATGTGACCTAGTTTTAAGTCAGTAAAGCCACTCTTGCTGTTGTTTCTTCATAACAATTTGGAAATTTTTCTCCCTGTTTATGATTATTTATAGGACAAAACTTTCAAAAGTATGTAAGTCTTTTCACCAGCTACTGTCATTAGGGCTCTTAAGCCACAAACAAGCCCAGCAATTTTATTCAATGTTTTGCAGACAAATAATAACCCAGGTCTGTTCCCTGTGGTGCACAAAGGCTCAGTTCTGCTCAGTTCTGGCAACTGTGTGCTAGGTGAGAGGAGAGGTCGCAAGAACACCTTTCCACTCTGAAGCATTGAAGTTTTTTCTTTTCTCACTGGTTTCACAGAAAATGAGAGGTCTGAGCATCTAGGAGGATGCTGACAGGCAAAGTCGTGGTACTGCATCAGTGTGAATGAAAGCAGAACAAGGGCTTTGCTGTTGGGGGGATGAAATAACCAAGAATTTCCTGGAAGAGATCTCTTTGTCAGCTTTGCATTAAATTTCATTCGTTTGATGCCATTCAGTGCATAAATTCAAATAATATTTCTCTGAGAAATGAAGGGCTATATTCAGTCAGCCAAGTTCCACCTTAATCTCTGTGCCTAGTCAGCAGAAACAAATATAGACCCTCTGTAAAGAGTAACCGAGGGCTTAAGTAAGACACTGGGCAGGGAAGCTGTCCAGGACATGCACGGCACAGAGACTTAACCTGGCTGAGTCTGTTGGATATCACAGTGATGGGTACTCAGGAATTTCTCTCACACTCCCTTATTTTCTGCATCAGTGCCACTGGTCACTGTGCTGCAGAGTCCAGAACCTGTGGGCTAACAGCCCTGACTTTGCTTCTCCCCTTGAGGCATTTCTGTACATTTGGCACATCTGCAGCAGCCCCTGTGAGGTCTCTTTAGATGACCCAGGACCAGGGCTGAGGTACCATTAGGTGCAGGTGGAGGCAGAAGCAGGTGGATGGTGCCTCTAGTTTTCAGGGCCATGTACAGAATAATGATTTGCTCTTACAGCACTGGTGCAGTGTTTCTGCCAGGCTGCCTCTGTCTGGGAGAGGTGGGACATGGAAAGCTGTGATGCCTCCAATACTTCAGTATTTGGAGCTTTAACAATAGATTCTGCACTCCTAAAATCAGTCTGTCTGCCAGGTGCATTGATAACTTGACAAATCTGTTGACCAGGCACAATGGCAAGGGAAGGAATGACTGCTCCACATGGATTGTTTTGAAACCCTCAGTGACACTAAGACGATTTGTAAGGCACAGCAAGTTAAATATGGTGCATGACCTAACCTCACCCTTGCTAATTGATGTTAGACGGATACCAGAGCACCTTTGCATTGCTGCTTTTGTGGTGCTGCTCTGTACAATCCTGGTTTCAATGGTTGCTTTTTCAAGTTGTCTAGCTAAGTAAATGCTTTGAAGCAGGTGCTAATCAAAGAGCTAGAGCAGGAGTTTCTACATCATCCATCATGTTTTTCAAGTTTCAATATACTAAGATTTTATTGCAGTTTATTGCAGTGAATACAGTCTACAAAGCTATACACACCTCAGTCAAAATAAAGTTGAGGAATTCACTACCTGTTACCTGCTGTCATTATTTTATGTTGTCTATTCGTGTAGTATTTCACTGTTCATGACTGAAAATGTCAAACTCATAGCCTTCAAATGGTTTTGTGTTTGCTGATGTTGCAATGACAGATGGTTCTTTTAAACAAACAAGTTATGTTTATGTTGCTAAAACTGGATTTTAAATAGTCACCTGTCAAATCCAGCAAAACTGCTGTAATTTCATTGCTACTTCTGCTATAGTTCTAGTCCAAGGTTATACAGTCTTTTTCTAGCAAAACCACTGTGGAGGTTTGTTCAAGTTCAGTCATTCTCACTTGATGCCATTACAGTACAAGTAAAGTATTATTCATAAAACTGGAATCTTCAGAGGTAAATATTTGTGAAAATAAATGTCTGTAGACTAGGTTTTTTTCTTATCTCTGTCTGTAGCCTTACAGTCACTACGTAAACGTCACTTAATCATGAAAGAGAAGCAACGCTTTTGGGGCAGAAACTGGAATGTTAAAATTACTGGGATTGGATCAAAAGATAAAATTCCAAACTCCAACCAAAGTTCTGGACTCTGGTTGTGACCTATTCCTTGGCTAACATTTCATCTTGGAGATCTCTGGAGCATCAGACTCTGTAGCAAGTTACAGAGTTGAGGACAGTATTTGTATTTGAATCCACAGAGAAATACCAGTATCAAAAGACATAAATGGCAACACTTACACTGTAGGAACAGTGTAGACACCTCAGATGGAGTTACCCAGCTCAGGGACTGACACTGATGCCCATCTGCATCTTTAACTTGCAGCAGACTATGGATGGCTCTGTCCCATGAGCAGTTGACTTCCATGTAGTCTGCCCTACTACCACCTGGTGAAGACTGGGTCGATGGTGGGTCAGGATGACAACGGCGTCCTCTCTGTTCAAACCTTCTCAGCCATTATATACTTGCCTTGTATTTGCTGATGTCTGAAATGCTGTTGCTGAATTGAATATTGGTTTCACTTGCAACTCTGAGGCCTTTGTGGGTTGATTGCCACATTAATGATGTATACATCGATGCTCCATTTAGGGCCCTCGTCTTCATCGCTCATGGCGCTGGGGAACACTGCGGCCGCTATGATGACTTGGCCCAGAAGCTGACAGGACTTAACTTGTTTGTGTTTGCCCACGACCATGGTGAGTAGCCCTAAAACTACTTGATTTACTGCAGCTCAGGCCTTTACAGAAGCAAATGCCATTAAAGCTACTCAGCAGTGAGAGAAGAGTGAATAAAATATTTACAACTAGACATAAATGGGAAAGGGATCATCTGTTGCTTTGTAAAGGTCTGCATATTGAATCTGTAAAAGCTATTTGCTTTGAGTTTTCCTCAGCCTTGCCCTTGACATTACTGCTGATGCTATTTTAACCTCTCTGTAAGGAATTATTTCTCTTTCGTGTGCCTCTTGGGGATGAAGTGGTATTACCCACTATGGAAGTGGGACTAGGAGCCATTTCTGCTGGATTCATGGTTAATGTCCCAAATGATCCCAGAGGGGAGGCTGAAATGTCAGCACAGCTTTCATTTATGTATATAACTAGACAGCTGTACCCTTGGAACATAGAGAGGCACAGAGACATCACAGACATCTTTGGACACATCTCCACAGTCCAGCAGAGACACCAGAGCTGGCTGAGCACACCTCAGCTCTGACGAGAAACCAGCCCAAGTGTGTGCAAGGCTGTGATAACACAGCAACACACCTTCAGCCCTCAGTCATTCGGCTGGGGCAGTGCTGGGTCATGTACACTTACTGTCCCTGCCTCTTCCAGCTTGAAGATCTCTGCTCTGTGCTCCATGCTGTGGCATAGGTGTGCTGGGTATCACCAGATCTCCTGCAGTGCATGGACTGGGACATCCCAATAACATATTTGAACTGGCTGTCCTGGTTGTTTAGTAGCCTCCTGTCGCACCTCACCCTTGCAACTTCATGACTTCCTTGTGCTTGGAAATCTTTGCCTTGATTGTGCCATTACAGACCACTGCCTCTCTGCAAGAGCCACTCCAGATACCAGAAAAAGAGTCTTTGGATTTAATCATGGCAGCAAGCAAAAGGAAAGGCCAAATTCTGTGCTGACAGGTTGAAGTGGAATGAATCATGGTCTAAATCTGATGTCCTTTGGGCAGACCATCCACAGACACTGGAAAGTATAACTGCAATTTGCTTGGCTGAAGCCAAGACTCAAACCTGTCCCTAGGTCTCCACAAAGACAGGACTGCTTCATTTGAGCCTGAAGATCCCAAATGCATGCGAGTCATTGTACCATTTAGTCTGAGAGAGGAAACCTTACTGGATCCAGGTGCCAAGGCTTCTCCTCACACTTGCTCTTGTGACTCACTTTCCATCACAGCACTGCACTTGATGTGTAGAAATGACTCCTACATTTCCTCTGGAAAGGAGAGCACCTAGTCCTCAGGACACTTTGCAAGGACAATAAATAAAAACCCTGTGATTTTTTGGAATAACTGATCACATGTTATGTTGGGGGCTGGCTTTGCAAGGACAGCTGACCAGGGAAGTATTGCTGCTGACCACCTGAGTCTCTTTCTCCCTGTATAGGCACAGTATTTCTAAGTGTTGATGCATTCATCTCTATACACTTCCTTCTGCAGTGGTGGTAGGCTGGAGCCTGCAGTAATCCCAGTAGAAAATATCTCCATCCCTCTTTATTTATCTTCATGGCATAAAGTTCATGGGAAGGGGGATAGAACAGGCCATATGCTGCCCACCCTGCAGCTGCTGTTAACAGACCACAGACAGTCCATATAAAAATTACTGAACTACGGGACACACAAGCCACTTGTGCAGAGTCCCCTGTGAGAGACAGCACTAGCTCACCCTTAAAGCCTGATACAGGTTGGAAAAAGTGAAGCAAAAATAACCATATTTGAAGCAACAAATATAGAGGAAGTGACAAAACATTGTATTCATGCCATTTATTTGATGGAGAGGACATCTGTTCTGTTAATGGAGAAGGGTCTTTGGGGTGCAGGTTCCTGTCAGACATGTTCTGTGCTGTGTGATTATTTGTTCTTCTCTTTTTCCTTGAATTTCTTCTTCAGTAGAGAGCATAAATATTTTGTGGCTCTTCTGGGTTTTGGATTTTTTTTTTAATGCACTGATGTTGCTGGACTAATTAGCTCAGTTGGCACAAATCTGGTTGCTCAGGACAGCTGACAACTTCGTTCTACCTATCAGACTTACAATTTTCTTTGTAAATTCCTTTTGGTTTTCTCATCAGCAAACATGCGAAGGTGAAAAGGAACCTGAAAGCAGAACAATGGGAACACCACTGTGTTACACAAAGAGCTGATTTAACTAAACCTTGATTCACTGTAAGTTAGAAAGACAGTTAAAACTCTTTTAAGCTCTGTAAAATAATCTTTGTGCATAAAGAGGTAAGCACAGAGGGTAAAATTTATTTGATGGAATACAAGTTACAATCTGAGCTGGATGGCAGTGAGAGCTGAAGGACATAAATATCTCCACTGCCAGAACTGCTCTGGTTGGATGAGGAGTTCTATAGCTTTCCTCCACCATTTTATCTATTTCAAACTGCTTCAACAGTGTCCGTCCTTTGTGTCCCATCCTTTGGGTGTCTTTGGGTAATATTAATTATTCAATTGTGTTAGAACAAAAGTAGTTGTCTGTTCCACATTTCATACAGTGGCTCTTGATTGTACAAGTTTGGTGTAGCTTTCCTGACCTGGATGTTTGTTCTGGTTCTGATATTCTCATGGATAAAATTCCCCATACAGGCACATTGTCCTTGAGATCATTTATGCAGTTCCACAGTGTGACTAGCGTGATTTCCCAAATGAGTTGGGAAGTTACTATGGCTGTAATATGCATGACGTGACTGATTTGTGTCTATCCTTCAGTCAAAAGAAGGAAAAATAATTTCCATTTTTATTGCTGAGTCTGTAGGAGCTTACACACTGACTCTAAATCTTGCCAAAGGCTACTTTGCATAGATGTTTCCTCCTATGCAAGGCTTCAGAAAAACAGTTGGTACTTCACAGAGTAATGCTATTCACCCCAATTTGCGTCTTAGTATATTATTGCTCTGTAGAAGGTATCATTGGTTCAGTCCTCTTAGGATGTCAAGATCTGAACATTTTCTCTTTGGGGTATTTTGTTGTAATCATAAGACTGCTGGACCTCATAGATATGTATAAGACATTTTCCGTGGTGATGGCAGAAATTGAATTCCAGAAGACCTCTTAACCTTACCTTACATCTAACATTATTAAATGGTTTTGGTTTGCATCAATCCCATGAGAGGGGAAAATGGAATTTCCATGTAATACAGAATTTTTTTCTGTGGTCTCTTATATGGTGTGTATAACAGGCAGGTAACCATGATTTCTGGGTTTACTTGGCATGCAGCCTCATGAAGGCAGAGTTAAGGCTGCTGGGATGACATTGCAAGTCAGGTACCTTTCTGCAAATTTAGGTATTTTGAAGTGACATCTCACTTTTTCAATTTCATTTCTATATTGCTATTATTTTATTATGGCAAGATTCTGATGACAGAAAAAAAAGAGACAAACACATTAGGTTATTGGCAGTTAATTTAGGAAAACTCTCTTAGAAGGAATACCAGTGTGAATTCATCAAACTGGAGTAATATTGTAGTTCTTCAGTCAGCTGCTGATTGCAGCTCCTTTAGTTATAATGCAGTATTTTTAGGGATGAGTAAAGCTGAGAGCCAAGGAAAACAAGAATAAAGGATAGAGAATGTGGCTTTGTTTTTTATACCAAGCATTTTTGGTCGGTAAAGCACATGATGTTCCAGCTATCCTCATCTCTCTTCCTGTAACGTCTCATTTGCTGAGATCTAATCTTCTTTGGTTGCATTTGCATGGCCAGAGCCCAGAACAACCACAATTTCACCTTCAAAAGTACTATTGTCGACTAATAGCAGTCAAAAATGCATTTCCAAGATACAGGGGAGAGCAAAACTGTTTTTTCTTTTCTCTTACACTTTCTAACAGTTGTTGAAAGCAGCTTTTTCACTTGGCTTTGCTGGTGCTTCTTACAGGTATTGTGGCTGTGTTATGTGAAGATGAGAAAGGCAAGACACTTAGCCCTAACCTGGCAGCAGTTCCTAGCCATCAGATGCACTTCCAACCTCCTGCTTTCTCTAGTTGGAATAAAGCCTCTACCTGTCCTGGGACATGGAGACCTCCGACTCTTTGACCCTCTTTGAAGCTGTTGAATTTCCCACTCTTGAGTTATGTTTAATGTCAGATCAAAGCAGAGGGAAAGGTTGCAGCTCTAACAGCTTATTCACATTCCTTAGATGTTTCTAACTGAAGTTCAGCTTGCTTTGGCAGCCCTGCTGCTGCCTTGTGTGTGGTGAGGATTTGTGATGGGTTAGCAGGTCCCTCTCAGACACCCAGTGCTGCTTGTGCTCTCCATTAATTTTTCACTACTTACTCTGTTTAAAGAAGAATTTATTTCTAAAATGTAGAAAATAGCTGAAGCAGAGATTTTTAAATACATAAAATATTAGCTGCTTTTGTTTGTTTTGTTTTGTTTTTTTCCAAGTGATTGCTGTGTTGTTCTTGCAACTGCTAAAAGACTATTTTGTTGATGAGAACAGAGGGCTTTTATTTATTCATAGAACTGAGAAGGATTGAGCTACACAGCAAGGTTAAAAAGGACTAAACATGGTCAATTGGGAGAGGAAAATGACCAAGAAGCATGTCAGCGTTAATAAGAACAAGAATTAGGGTAGCACTGTGAGTGTAAGAGCTCATGCACATCAGCACGAGGGAATGTTCTGGACAGCAGTGCTCCCTGATGTTATGATAAGGCAGGCTCTAGGGCCACCTCCAGAGGTGGAGTCAGGAAAGCTTTGGCAAGAGTTAGCTGGAGCTGGTTTGCTCACAGAGCAGCACAACTGGTCCTTGGTGGCTGGGTGTGGGCCTGCTTACCCACCACAGCAGTCTGCTCTTTCTGCTTCCTCCAACTGAGCTTGCTGCACTGGAGCAGGAAAGGTTTAAACTGCTTTTCTGCAGAGCCATAGGAAGGAATGGCACTCATTGTTTCATTTCCTTTGACAGGAGGCTTGCAATGAGATGTAGACATTTTTACTTTTTCCCAGATGAGGGCTCCTGGCCTTCAGTGTGATGCATGAACGTTGCTGAGAAATAGAACCTTCCATATGCAATACAGGACATAACCATGGGTATGGACATATTAGCATTTTCAGGAGTGCAAAATGACTGGTCTCCCCATGGATATCCTTCTAATTCATGTCCCCTGCAGCAGGAAGATCCTTACACAGGGCTGGGATTTGCTTGCACACAAAGTTGCACAGCCTGAACTATACTAGCTGCCATGCCCACAGCAGTTGGACTGCTGCTGTTGCAATCACCCTTGGACAGATGCTTTTCTTGGCTAGGAAAGAGAGTATAGCCGTAGCTGATGTGTACCTATATTAGTGTATCCTCTTTCAGGCTTTTTCTGCAGTGTTCAAAGTTGTCCTCCCAGGAGAAATTCATAGTGCTTCCCAGTCTCATGAAAAAATACAAGTTCCAAACCTACTGCACACTGTAGGTAGAGGTCCTGCCAGCATGGCTAGCAGGCAGTGAGATCTGTAGTCATGCCAAAGCAGAGTGTTTCCCCCACACAAGTGTCATGAGAAGGTGGAAAATGCTATTAGAGTCCACAGACTATAGTGGTGACTGTGAGGACTGAAGGACAGTCAGAGCTCAGCTGTCAGATTGAGTTCCCCTCTCTCTCTACATATTTCCTCTGCATAAAACCCCACTCTTCAAGAATCAGGGGAACTTTTAATGTATTCAGTAATGATTTGGATCTGAAGACTCATAGCCTGTTTGTACTTGTCTGATGAGGACTGCTGCAGCAATGAGAATTGCCAAACAAAGAAGGAAGTTCTTCAGAGCTTCAGATGAAATTTTGCAAGTACATTCCCTATGAAAGAATTACACCTTTTGTCTTCCAATTATCTTGATTTGTCTGTCTTTCATTCCTTTATGATAATTGATTTGGAGTGGAAAGTGAACTGCTAAGAGGTGATTAACCTGTCCACCATGATACAAGCATATAGCCATAAATCTTTGTGCATATAGCTCTGAAAACTGCTAGACCGAAAACTCATGACAGAGTAAAACCACTGGGAATATAAGGTGACAATTAAATGATTCCTTGACCCTTGATCCTTGTTAACTTTCATATGGACCCATGAGTCCTGCCTGGGATTCTTCCATCCTTCTGTTTTAACCTGGGGAACACTGAGTCTTGAACACGGCTGCAACATCAGAAGCAGGCAGATGTGGACAGAGATGGAAACTGAGTGGGTACACCAGAGAGAGTCACCCTGGTCTGTCCCACATCTCCTATTCTCTTTTGTAAACATCTGCTGTAGGTTCCTCTTAGCAGAATCCTGGAGGAGATTTCTTTGTCCCGGCTGCCAGAGTACTGCCAATGGCATTTTATCCCTGTTTTGACTCCATATTCAGTACAGTCCCAAAGCTTTCCTCGTGTCTCCTTCTCCAGATGTTGAATGAAGGTAGCAGTCAGGCTTATCTTCCTTCCAGGCAGTGGTGAGGAATGCTTAGTATGTGCAGGGCACACAGGAGGTGAAACCACAGCAATGCAGTTGCAGGGTGAGGGTTCAGATACTGCAGTAAGTAAACCATGTAATTCTGTAGGCAGAGAGACAGCTGTGAGAACTTGGAGCAAAGTCATCCTATTAAAGACATAGCCAGTGAGTAAACTTAGTTCTGCTTTCGTTCTCTGTTTTGATTTTGGGGATTCTCATGTAAAGAGATGAAGGGGAAGACCAGATTGCCCGCCACTGATGAGCTCCAGTCAGAGTGAAACCAGCCATTTCTCACCTCCAGCTCTTCTGGAGTGGTCACTGGCCTTGTAGCACTGGATCTCAGGGGAGCAGTGACAGCTTGCTGATAAAATTGGGACACTCAGTTTTAGCCGCTTTGAAAATATAGGCAAAATGACTCCTACTGCTAAGATGCAGCTTGCCCCATGCATTGGACAAGGTCTTGAACACAGTCTTTCAGCAGGATAGTGTATTTTCCCTTGCTTTCTCCCACATGGCTGCTTGGGATCGGACTCTGTTGGTGGTTGTGAGATGGTACTTCCCAGAGGGACCACAGCTCATTTAGGAAAAAGTGCTCTGGATACACGTCCTGTACCATAATGATGCTGAAATGTGCCTGTAATTGTATCATAATACAGTATAGCCCAAGGGGACTATCCTGTGGCACAGCAGGCAATTGTAAGCACTTTGAGATGCGTTTTATTAAACGGAGGTTTGCATGCTATTATTTTTATTTTTGAGAAGCTCATTACAGACTTCCACAGCCTGGTCTTGCTCTGGTAAAGTAATGTCAGCAGTGACTCTGTCACTCTAGCGCTCTCCCTTCATTCTCACTGGGATCACACGGTCCCAAATCTCTGCATGCACCACATGGCAGCTTTTCAGGGCAGTCAGCGTGGTTTCCATTTGAGAGGAGCAACTACACAACAGAAAGAAACTGGGTAAATCATGAAAGCAAATACCTGCAGTGCCTCGTGCTCTAGAGCAGGCCACAAGCTGGGGCTTGGAAATGCAAGCGCAGCCTTTATTTTGTTTGTCATGTGAAGGCAGATGAAACAACACTGTCGAGCCAGGAAGCAGTTAGACCACAGCAAACTAAAAATAAAGGCACATGAGGCTCCACACAGCTGATGTGTCTGATGGAGCACACATATGCTGCAGTGGAGTATTTTACTTAAAAGTGTTTGGGTTAGGAAATGCACAGGGGATGCTGAAAAGTGTTTCCTCTCTACTCCACCCAGGGGATGAGACTTTGTTTGTTTCATGGACTTCTCAAGAGTAATGCTGGAGCCATGCTGATGTCAAAGTGAGGAAAACCTGGTCCTGCACCCCTCTTTTAGACAGTGGAGTTTGGAAATTGTGAGGACTGGATACACCTTTAGCACAGATACTAGAAGGAAGAGCACCTGAAATCAGACACCTGGTGTCATCAGTTGTATGGTATGGAAACATGCCAACCACACCCAGGCTGCTCAGAGCAATCTATTTGTTTATCTGACCAATTATTATTTTTAAGTCAGATTTGATTGAGTACAGTCAGAGGTGTAAGACAAGCAGGTAAGCTGTGTGCTATAACCTGGAGCTGGACGCAGGCATTGTTGGGATAGGGAAAAGACAATGGAGATGCTCCTTCATCACTGCCCCGTATGTGGACATCACTAGATGATAATGTTGGGCTGCAGTGGAGATTGCAAAGGAATTGTTGTGGTTCCCTCAGTTCCCCCAGTTACTCTTCTCCTCCCAACCACTCAACCATTTCCTCTCTGCCGTAGATCCACCCTCTAACAATAGGTTATTGAATAAACAGCAACATGTCATGCAGTTGAACAGGACCTTTGACTTGGGTCCTGGCTGAACTGAGCAAACTTGTCATGCAGCAGAGCTGTGGTGTGAGCTCTGGAGGGATCAGAGCTGGGACACACTTTGCTCCAATCATGCCCCATCTACCTTCTGGCACATGGCATTCTCTTTCCTCACTCCATCAGGTGATGAGAAGAAGGTGCTAGAGAGCCAGGTCCCCTGGCTTTGCTGTGAGCCCACTTTAGGAAGGAATCCCTCTTGGGGCACACTGGGCTCAGAGGGGCTGGCTTTTTACTCTGAAAGAAATGGGCCATGTAATCCACCCCACTTCTCCTAATTATTCACTGCTTACTAATGAGCATGGGGAGCAATGTCAGTGGGTCATTCCATGAGATAGTACATCTTCTCAGCAGCTGCTTCTTGAACAAAGCCTCGCTGTTGGCCTTCACACAAGGAGGCGTGAGGCTGGAACAACAGTCCCCAGTGAGAGCAGGCACGGCAGCAGAGGGAACAGAGTGCTCCCTTTTGAGCACAGCGACTGAGCGTGGGGCTGTCAGCTCTGGCCACTGTCCAGACTGTGCTCCTCAACCTGTCACTGTTAACTGTTAACAGGCAGACTGCATGACAGAGGAAAGACATGTCATTCATTCAGGAAACTTAAAAGGTTTCTTTCTTCCCACATGGGTTGAGTCCTTCTTGCTTCCCTTCCACAATTCTGCCTCTCAGATGAGAGATACCCTCCATGATCAAGAGGAGTGGGCCACTGAATTTGTGTGCGGTGCTGATCATGCTGGGGCTAAGTGATAGACATTTTGGAGGAGTGGCCCAAATAATCAGCAATTTAACATCCTTTATTTGGGCAAAAAGTTCACTTTGGCTAATAAGAGAAACTAAAAGGGAAATAACCCTGACTGAACTCAGTTCAGTTTGTTTTACAGCCTGTTGTTTTGCTTCTGTTACCTCAAGGTTCTGTGCAATTGTATTCTGTACTCAGTTTTTACCTATATAAATGAATCCCCAAATCAAGGGTCAAATTCTGCTTTCACAGCTGCTTGGGCAAATCCAGGTTAACCTTGTCACCATGTCAGAAAGCAGGTTCAAGATGCAACTTGTAACTGCATTTCCTAATAGTGAAGGAAGGTTGGCAACCTCATGTAATGTTTTCAACAGCTTACTTGCTCTCCCATAACCAGTTTTGCAGGCTGTAGGCGTACGTCTGCGTGCAAGATGGTTGAGGGTGGAAGGACAAGGACCAGATGGTTATTAGAGCTACGACTGAGAGAACAGACCCTTTCATGTTGCCTGCTATGTCTGTTCTCTGGGACTACTGGATAGACGTCAAACTTGCTTCAAACTTCATTCCTTTACTGACTTCCATGGCAGGACATTAGTTCATGTCATCAAGGACTTTGGCCCCAAGGAGCATTAGGGGAATCTGTACTCTTCAGGGGGAAAAGTAGTAAATCAGTGTTGCATATGCTATCAGTGAACCTTTTTCATTAATGGTGTGGATGATGGGATGGAGGGCACTTTCAGACAGTTTACAGGGTGGAAACTGAGCATGTACTGGAAGGGTGCTCATTAGAACCTTAACACGCTGAAGAAATGGACTGACAGGGACCTTGTGAGGTTTCAACAAAGGCACTTGTGAAGTTCTGCATCTGTGATGGAGTAACCCCGTTCAGCATTAAAGGCTGGGCACTGAATGAATGGAAAGCAGCTTTGCAGAAAAGGACCAGGGGATCCTTGCAAACAAGTTGAACTTGGGTCAACAGTGTGACCTTGTGGGGAGGAAGGCCACTGCATACTGAGCTGTATTGGAAAGATTATAGGCAGGAACCAAAGAGAAGTGATTATTCTCTTCCATTCAGCATCTTTGAGACCGCATCTGAAACACTGGGTCCAATTTGCTCCCCAGTAAAAGGAAAACGTTGACATATTGGAGCAAGACCAGAGGAGAGCTGTCAAAACAATTAGGGTACTGGAGAACAAGATGTACGAGGAGAGGCTGATAATACTGGACTTATTTGACCTTAGAAGAGAAGGCTAGAGAGGGGATTGTATTGCTGTCTGCAAGTCCCCAGTGGAGCATGTGGAGGCAGCAGAGCCAGACTCTTCTTGGAGGTGCCCAGTGATGGGATGAGAGGGAACTGACACAAGTCATGGCATAAGTCCCAGTTATGTACAAGGAAAAACCTCATAACCATGAGGGCAGTCAAATGTTGGAGCAGAACCCAGTGAGGTGGGGACATCCCTAGCCCTGGAGATATTTAAAACCCAACTCAACAAGACCCTGAGAACCTGACTGAATGGGTAACACTTTGAGTAGGGGCTTGAACTAGATAATCAGTAGATTAACTAGATAATGTCCCAAGATCAGTTATTCTTTATGAACTAAAGAAGATCCTAGCTTCCAATTTTTTGAGATGTTTGAATTGAGATTTCAAAAATAAAACACAGAAGATTTTGAAATGGGTGAAGAAATGACTCTCTTAAAAGCAGACTCTAGTGGTACCCACAGTTAGGAACAGCTTCATCTTCAGGGAGATACTTTTTTATGGTTTTGCACACTGAGAAAAAGGAAGCGTGCTTATTTTCACCTTTATAGAGACAATTTTTCCATAGCAACAGCATTTCATTAATGTGACTAGCTTTTCTATTGTTTGTCAGATGTGTGTAATTTGGATTAGATTGTTTCAGGAGCTAATTACTGATGATTCTTCACCTATAAATGTATCTTCATGCAGATGTGGACTTTGTCATCCTACTGAGTTACAAATGAGTGTTTGAAGTTACTGAATACCATTTGAAAAGTAAAGAAAAAATATACTTTGTATCTGTAACTCTTGTTGGAGTAAAACATTATTGGTTTCCTTCAATACCTTTTTAGGTAGATGAGAGGAGCCAGAGGAGCACAGTCCAACTCAGGTTAGTGCCTAGTTCAGCACAAACCTGTTAAGGACTGTGGCATGCAAAGAAAGAGAGCTCTTATTTGCACCAAACAAAACCAAAGGACAGGCAGCTTTACATGGAGATTAAATATATAACCTGTCAATAAATGCCCTAAAACTGTCATTTCGCCTTCATCTTTAATGCATCTGAGGCCCAGCCTACATTGGAAATTGATAAATAAAATTGCTCTCACTGAACTGAACAGCCACAGTATCAGGGCAAATGATTCACTAAAGCAGTGAAATTTTTCAAAACTTGCAATGAGAGAATGAATTTTCCTTATAACGTAAGTAGTAGTCTGAAGTCATAGGGAGGCTCACTTAAGCTACATGTATTTGCATGTTTTAATTAAAACTGTTGCTGTGTCTAATTTTCACTAAAATTTGCTATTAACAGATTCCCTGGGCCTGCTCACAGCAAACCTACCACACTGTGTGTGTCGGGACAGGCTGAAATTGCAGGAGCTGATGCAGGGTCTGAGCCAACTCCAGGCTCCTTCTGAGGCCTCGCCCCACTCCAGACTCATGTTCCTTCATGGCCCAAGCTCTTAGATCAGACTAAGGATTGGCACCAGAGTTTCACTTGACAAAATAAAGATGCAGAAGCAGCCCATATACTGCTTTTAGTACTTTGTAGCTCTAATGTTCACTGTTTATTTGCTCATTCATAAAGTGTGGCATGTTGTTCCAGGGCTGGATTGCCTGATTCCAACTGGGGGATCTCCTCCATAAATAAACTAGCCCCGTTGATTTCCCTGGGAGCAGCTCTATTTGTTACAGATCATGAGCAGACCTTTTAAGGGAGTGTCTCACAAGTCCTAAAATGAATGGATAATTATTTTATTACAAAAGATGCAGAGAATTTTCAAAAAACCAAAATGTTCTCTAGCAGTGACCGCAAGCAAGTGCATATTGCAGGAACAAGTCACAGAAGCAAAATAATCAGTGAACAATGGGAAGATTAATGTTTTGTCAGCTCACATATTCAGGTTCTTCCCTCTTTAATAAGTCAACAAGTGTTGCAGAGAAGCATATTTGGTTACAGTGTTTGGTGTTTTAAGTTAATCGCGCTTCTCCTATTGCACTTTCATTTTGAATGTAAAAGAGGACATTTATTTGTTTTTTTAAATATACTCCTGCTAGCTGCACAGCCTGGAAGACATTTCCTGCATTATCGAGGCACTTCTTCCTGCAAATATCATTCTTCTGTGTTATTCACAAGTGGTCAAAGCTCAGTTTTTAACCAAGTTTGGTTGCCAGCAGACACCGTTCTGGCTGAGGAGGCTGTTCAGGTTCTTGCTCCTCTGACTCAGAAGCTCCTCGCTTTCTGTCCCAATGCCCACATTGGCTCTTTTGGTCTCATACATTGTCTGTGGAGCCTGCCAGGCATTAACATTGACATCTTCCACTTATGTACCACACATCCCTTGAACCTTTCCTGGTTCTGCCTCTCCTTCCACTTCTGAGGCTTCAGCTCATTCATGCTGGGGCCAGATACCCTCAGCTTTGCCTCTCACTCCTCCAGGGGTGATGCCAGTGTGCATGCCCAGCTCAGCACTACAGCTTCTCTTTCATTTCAGAACGCCTTTAATTTAAACTCATGTTTATAATGTGATTCTTGCATGGTTTGGGGATTTACTTCTTAATTGCTTGAGCTTTAATTGCTTCTGTGCTGTTACACACACATGCTTGCATCCTCTGAAGGCAGTAGCTAAATGTCACTAACTTCACCAGGGCCAGGATTTGACTCAGGTTTTAAGGTTGTTTTTCCTATTTTAGTAAAAAGCTTACATGTCTTGAACTATTATTTTAGAGAAGAAAATATCATTTTAGCTGATAAAGGAGTATACAGGGAACTAAGAATCATGTTGGTGATTCGGAAAATTATTTCAGAATTTTAGGAAATTAATCTTGATAATTGAAAGCCTCTGGCAGTGTGATCCTCTTCACTTTTGAGCCCATTAGTAGAGTAAAGGAGAACATCTTGCTGGCCTCTGGTTTCTTCTCCGGCCCAGCTGGGATTTGCCAGCATCCCAGTAATATTCCTTTTAGCCTTGAGCATCTTCTTTCTTTGTAATAACAAAATAAGGATGGCAAAAGGTCTCACAAAGCCTAAGGCCCTCTGGAATACGTCTTACCTGAAGGTGTATATGAAGCCTGCTTTGAAGTTTTCTGTGCATTCGGGCAGTCAGGGAGCAGTCACAGTGAGGGTATTTCAGTTTCATAAAGCACTAAGACATCAAACAAGAACCTGTCAGACCGTGTCTCTGAGCAACAGACAGTCCTCAGATAGTAACATGTCCTGGTCTGTGCCCAAATTTTAGTGAACAAAACTGGAGAAGCTCTTTTTATAGATTTCTGAAGAGTTCTCTGAATTTCACGTAGCTGTGGTCTGGCCTATGGTCTGTTATGTTTCACCAAAGCAGCAGTTTTAGCCATGGGTATCTTTTGCAGGTGGTCCTTCCCATTAGTCCTATGGTCAATCCTGTATGATTCAGGGGAGGATGTGGCTCATTTTATATCACAGTAGCAGACTATGCAAGAAGGTGTTTGGAAAACTCCCACTTGACTCTGCCACAGGTTTGTCTTGAATCTCAGCAAAAACACTTCACTTCAGTGTATCTCAGGTCTGTCATGGCAAAATCTGAACATGATGCTGACCCACTTTCAGAGAGCTTGCAGATGAAAAGCCCTGAGCTCCAAGAATGAAAAACCATTACTGTGAGTGGCTCTTCACAGGCTGAGAGGAAGATTCAGCGACTGAAGAGAGGGGCTTAGAATAAAATATCTCGCCAATATTTAAAGGGGTGGGACAACAAAATAAGGAAGGTTAAATTGCAACTGTGTAGTGTTTTCTCTTGTCCAGTGCTAAGCATGTGCTTTCAGAACTGCTGAGGACTGGGGCTATGGATGCAAAACAAACCATCATGTCAGGTAATTGCAAGCCACCTGACTAGTTTATAGTTACATGTCCTTTGGCTGAACTTGTTGGGATTGCACCTGGAAACTCAACAACTTCACCAACAATGCAGAAATGCTATTCTGTGCCAGCTGTTCTAAGTTATTCTAAACCTGTGCTTTACTCCACCCTTCATCAGTATTGCCCCATGAATAGGAGTAAACCTGTTTTAACCACAAGGTGAGATTTCCCAGAGCATTGAAACGGATGCCACAGAGCCTGTCCTGGCACTCGAGGGTTAATTTCTCTGAAGATACCGTCTGCAGATTCAGTTCATGGGGAGAGCAGTTATACCCACAGCATCTCTAATGCTGGGATTTATTCAGGGCTTGGCAGTACTCTCCAGCCTGAGAATCCTTGTTTAGCTTCAAAAATAAAATTTAAAAAAAAAAAAAAAAAAGTGCTGAATTGTAGATGGTACAAACAAAGACCAATGCTATCAGCTTAGATCCCTTAAAATTGACATTCTCCATGCTGCATTTATTTTCTGGTTCTGAATTTACCAGAGACAAAGCCTGCTGGCAGATCCTGGCAGCTTGTCTAATGCTATGGAGTGGGCAGCCTGACCTATCGTGATGCCAAGTTCATGCTCAGCTCAGCAGAGGGCTGGGGGAAGGGAGAGGAGGATGGGTGCTCTTCAAATCTGAGACTGCCTGATACCACCTGTCATTTTGCTTACAGAGCCATGCCTTTGCATGAACTTTGCATCTATGCTGCCCAGATTTTGAAGAGAGCTCCCTCTGAGCTGCAATTAGGCCCTTGATGGCTGATTTAGCTCTCATAGCCCAGAAGCAACATAGGGGTCTGTAACCTTCAACAGCTCACCACTTGTATCTGTGCATTGTTTACTGAACTGCAGACCTGCCAGCCAGTATTCAGTCTGCTGTCACCCAGCCATGGTTAGAAATGAGTAATAGAGCACAGAAAGCAATAACCTGCCTGTTTGATCCTGGCTCGTTTGGTAAATATATATGTAGGGAGGAGAATTTCAGAGAGGACAGTTACAGAGAAAAGGGTATCAAGTGGTAAAAAGCAGCTGAAACAATAACTCTGATATCAATCTCTACCAAGAAAGGACAGCAGCTTTGCTGCAAGATGAATTTAGGAGAGCTATTTTCTGCCCTGCCACTTCCCCGTGACTTCCCCCGTGCACCATCTAAATGCCACCCAACCATGAGCCAACTGGCAGCCGTGGGACTATGCTCTGGCACACTGGGCAGGGTTGGCCCACCCAGGAATGCTCCCTGCCAGACCTGCTTAATCAGGAGGTTTTATCCTTAATTGTGCTGCCCCTGGGCAGATCTAGTAGGGTATGAGTAAGCTACAGCTCTGTGAAGACGTACCCTGTTAAAACACAAAAAAAACCCCCACCAAATTAAAAAAGCCTACCCTTATTTGAATTCATCTGCCTGCTGCTCACCCATTGAACTTGTGCAAAGTGGGTATAAAAAGCTAGCAGCTCTGGGAGAGTGGTATTTCCTTCATGCCTTGTGAGGAACAGGGATAAATCCCGTCTAACGAGGGTGGCACTGCCATGTGGCAACGCGAAGGAGTCAAGCAAAAAGTGAAAATCTCTTTAACTCTGTGGGAAAGCTCCCTTTGGACAGGCTGATTGAGAACTGGAAGTGCAACCCATGGGGAGAGCTGACCCTGAATTCAGGAGCTCAGGTTTGCTAACGACCTTTTGGCCAATTATTTGGTAAAACATCTTACTGGTATCCTAGAATATGAATCCCTCTTTTTAGAAACATTATTATTATTCATTTGCCAGTTACTTAAAAAAATTATATAACCAAAAAATCTGTGCCAAGATTGCTTTGGAATAGAGAAATGCTGTACGCCTGTGCCAAGTATCTCACAGACTAAACAGAACCCACTGGGAGCCCTTGCTCTATATGGGAACTCGTGTTTATTTTAACATGTAAATAAATCAGATGAAAAATGGGTGTTTTAAATTCTTTTTTTTGTTGTTGTTGTTGTTATTGATGTGGATTCCCAATGGGTGGTCTGCATGGAGGGGAACCTTTTGAAGATAGCTTGAAAGGAAGTTGCATCCATCCCCCAAGACATTTGTCAACAGCATGAAGGGAGTTCTTACATGATCCAGCTTTCATCTTCTTTTCTTCATGATGCCTAATCTGCTGTTAGCAGGGAAGAATTAGGTCTGTCTTCCACACGATGAATTGATTCGATTGTTTTCTCAAGCATAAAAATATTCAAGGCAGACGTATGGATTTTGCAATGTAAGTAGCCGGGTTGATGTGCAGCAGCGTGCCGGGCACGGCTCCCTGCTCAGCCATCCGGAGGTGGGTCATTAACTTGCAGTGCTGTTTGGAGGGGAACAATCAGGAGGGTTGTGCAAACTCTCAGGCAGGGCAAATGAAACCGTCTTTAAGCAAATAGAAGAGCAAGAAATGAATGGCCTTTGTTAAGGGAAAAAATGGAAATGTTTTGTAGTTAAACAAGCTGTCATTTAGGACTTAATAGCATGTGCGTGTTGGAGAGCCAGCCCACATGCCAGCCTGCTTTGGAATAAATGGGCAGGGAAGGGGAAGGGGAGTGTGCAGTTCCACTCCAGCACTGGCTTTTTCATTGAAAATCCTGACATTCAGAATTGGTGCCCCAGCTGCTTTAAAGCTGTAGCTTGGATCAGAAGGTTAACGTGAGTGGACTTTCATCCTCCTTTTCAGCTAGTAAAAAATAAAGTTTGCACCCTATTTTGGAATGTATGATACTGAGACAATAAAAGAAAATTGTATATGTTTTTATATGTTTTTAAAGCTAAATTAAAATAGCAGAGAGTTTGTCCTTGTTTTCTTGCCTCTTCCACTGAAGGTGAAACTCTAGCTACCATTAGTGATATCTTAAGTCATGTGGAGAGCAGAAAAGAGGCCCTTCTGTGTTCTTAGCAGATCAGCAGCATATAGGTCAAGTGAACTGGTGAGACCCTGGATTAACTCCAGGAAAGTCTATGCATTTTTTTTCTGCAGTATCTGGGCATTGATACTGCTTCTATGTCATGCTAGAGTAAGTCTTTGAAGACCAGCTCTGATACTAAATAAAGTCACCTCAACGACACTTCAGGAAATTATCTTTTCCTCATGAAAGAGGGGAAAATCTCAGTGCAACACTACGAAATTAATAGTTTTAAAGAATAGGACCTTATAAAAAATTGTTATAGGATCTTTAATCAATTAGTGGCTAATTACTGTCTGACTCCTCCGAGGCATCATAAGTTGTGCCTCACTGATCATATTTCTTACATTTATATTGTGATTTTCATCCCATGGAAAAAGAGATTAGACAGGAATCATTTCTTCCATCAGCAAAAAGAACTTTTTGCAGAGGAGCTCAACAGCTGCTCAACCACCTAAACTGGCTTTGTGCAGCATTTCCAGACCATGGATCCCAGTAGCTTGGCAGAGAAGGGCATTCTTGCCAGCTGTCTTTTGTTTTGATGTTCTTGAGGGCTGGCTGAGGTGCCATTGCTAAAGGACCTGAGGAAGAAAGTGGAATACTGCCGTCTATGTGCTTTGTGGAAGAGGAGGAGGTCTCCATATTCCTCTTTCATGGGCCTTAGCTTCCCCAGCCACGCCACAGCAGCTTCCTGATTTTGCAGTAGGAAAGGCGAAGCTGCCCTGCTCCAGGCAGTGTGAAATGTGACTATGGTATGTGCAGGTTTTCATATGGCCTTGCCCCCCTTCATTACACATCCCAGGAGGCACTTACGTTTCTAGTCTGGCCACAGTGCCTGCTGTTTGTAAATGCAGCTCATTATTTTGCAACACAAACACTCAGATGGGTTTTTTCAGCATGTTTTCATGAGCAGCATGATATTCCAGGAAGACTTTTAAGGAACTGCAATTCAGAGCCAAATTCAGCAACAGCATAAGAAATGGGCAAGACTTCTAAAGCCAAAGGAACCGTGTTTGTATCCATTAGAGAAGAATTGGCTCTTAACATTGACAGAAACAGTTTGCCTTGTCGGACAGAATTAACAACTGCTCTGATATGTACCAGGGCATTTTGTTTGTCGTCTCTGGAGTACAGAAAAGGTTTTACACAGCTTCAGCAAGCTGACTGGTTCTCTGCTCCCCAGAAAGTAAGGCAAAAATAATTTTAGTATAGAAAATTGCCTGTTTCTTTTTTTTTTTTCCCCCAACCAAGACAACAAACAATATATCTCTGTGTGCACTATTCTAAAAATATCTCAGCTCTGCAAATGTGTCTCTGATGTGGGAGGAGAAGGCTTTCAGTTTGCTGCACCCTTTGTGTGAGGCAAGTGAATAAAAACTACCCAGCAAATGCTGAAAGGAAAATGATTTTCCTAACCTTGAGGAGGAAGAGGGAAGTTGACAGACTTGTGCCTTCAGGACGGGACTCTCTTTTGGTAAGAGAGAGGAAGAATTCACCTGTAGTTCTAAGTTACATGCTTCATACCTAAAACACCAAGGGTGGAGAGATAATTCTGTTGGGTACCATATCTATGTGTGTATTGTCATGGAAAGCCCAGTGCACTTGCTGCATCTGTACAGGTGGTGTGAAAGAAGGGATGCTGAGAACTACCCAGACAGAGAAGGGCAGTCAAAAGTCACTAAGGAGAAGCATATGTTGAGCTGATCCTCAAAGAACATAGAAGTGGAATCAGCAGTTAGAGAGAACCTTCTCCTTTTAGTCCCTAATGCTTCCCATCTGACTCAAAAGTGGTCCTCCTGGAAAAGCAATAGACCACAGGCATGTGTCTAAGTGGTTTTTTGTCTTATGGAAACCAGAGCAGTGGGACGAGGATGAGAGAGATGGTGCACAGCTAAGTCTCGGTCAAGTGGACACTGAGACACCTCCATGGTTTAGCCACCAAAGCAGCCCAGCAGCTGGCCTTAGATGGCAGCTTGATTGGAGACAAGGTAGCATGGCAAATCCTAGGACAGTTTACCCTGCTTTGTCCTAGCTCAGGTGTCTGTCCTGCCTCTGCTCCACCTGCAGCAAAATGAAGAGTTAGATACAGGTGGAGGGCAGACACTTCAGAGTTCTCTCTGTACATCAGACTGGATTTGGTTGAGAAAGGGAAAATATTGAGGAAATAGAACCAGAAGAGGCTCCCTCTCTGTGATAACTCTGGTCTGAGGGCAGGAAAGATTCTTTGTTGAGCAGGAATCTGCAGGATGATCTCTGAGGTGTTTCCTGTGTGTATTTGTTCTGCCAGTGGAATATTTGCTTTACATGTTACTGACAATGCAGGCACAGTCTATTGACTTTTCCAGATGTTGATTGTCCGGCTTTGAAGCTTCTTCCTGTTGTTTTAGTTGTTTGTGTCTCTGAATGGTGGATTAGATGTACTGCTTGTTAAACAAATAATTAAACATTGAGAGCTTTGAAATCCAGTATGTTTAATTAATGAGCTTTGCTCACTTGATGAAAAGGATGTGTGCTTGATTCATTACAAAACAAGTACAGCTTTTTCAGTAGTGAACTGTTATGACAATTTCAAGTATTTACTAGTTTGCTAATGTTTTTTCATTAAACCTTAAAAAAACACCCAAGCAGAAAATCAAGGCTTCACACAACATTTGCTTTGTGACCCATTATTAGTGTTGTCATGTATTATCTCCCCCACTTCTTCTCCATCTATGTGATTTCTCCATTGCCCTCCTCTGTAAAACCATGCTGCCTTACAGGCTGGAATTAGAGTTAATTATTACTTTTAGATTTTGCTGTAGCTTGGACCAAGTTCTGTGGTTATGACCTGCAGTTCTGGGTGCAGTACAAGTGCAAAATAAAGCAGTCTTTGCTCAGAGGAGTTTCAGCAGAGCTCATAAATGCAGGCATCAGCCTTGTGACACCACTCCATTAACAGCTGCAGTGGCTTCCAAAACTGAAAGATTCCAGAAAACTGTATCTACTGCATTTTGTGCTTTTAAGTTTTATCTCCTAGTCTGAATGCGTTTTGTAAAAGGCAGAGAGGAAAGCAGAGGCTGACAAGGGTCTCTGCCTCCCAGTCTATGGAGTTTGGGTATTAAAATATGCTGCTGAAGTGGTCCCTCCCCATAGCAGCAGGATCTCAGGGTAGGTTGAGGTCCCCATCTGAGCAAGCTGCCACAAGCTCAGGAAGATCGTGGGAGAGGGATTAGGTTGGCACATTACACTTTGTGCACCAGAAAAGCCATCCAAATCTCTGTCACTATCATCTCCCTCCCACGAGCTCCAGACCCAGCATTGCTCTCTGTGTGGGTCACCTGCAGAGGGAAAGCATCTATGAGAACTTCAGTTATGTGTTTTTTCCCTTAACCCAGGCAGTTGAGCAGCAGGGAGGACATACTATTTTCATGGCTCTCACCAGCAGCGTCACCTGTGGTGGGGTGAAAGCAAAAGAGGATGAGGGGAGCTCACCTTCCTGCATGTTGCACTGTCAAGCACCAGTGAGAAGTCCATCTCATCTCAAATTTGAGGCAGAAAATACAGGTGCACAATTTCAGGAATAAAGTCTTTCAGAAAACCAGTAAGCACATAATACTAACATTAATACCTTATTTTCCAAAAGCAATTTAGGCATTTGCTTCAAAGGGACATGTCAGACTCCAACAATCTTATTGATGAAGGAGGCAGTGAAAGAAGAAAGTCTTCAGCCTAAGCTTGACTGGGGGCTCTAACAAAACCCCTTCCCCTGTGCACCCAGGTCTGTTCTGTAACATGCTGCTGCCCACTGCTGCTGCAGTGCCAGTGCTAAAACAGTAAAATCACCTTTTTCTGGCCTTCAATGGCTCCTTTGAGAATTGGATGTCACCCATACTCCAGTTTATTAAGTCAGATGTTACAGCACGAAGCGCTGCCAGTGGCCCACTCTGCCGTAACTGAGACGTGCCTGTCCAGCGTGGGACTTTGTGGCACTGTGGGGCTCCTCAGCTGTGTTTGTGAATCATTGGCTTTGCAGTGGTGGCAGTTCTGACCTTTAACTACTGAAAACTACTGGTGCTCCTGTGATAGTGCCATTGCAATTCAAAACACATTTATGCTGAGGAAGTAGTAAGCCTGGAGGGCCTGACCTTGCTCCTGACTCTCCCTGCTCTGGTTCATGTACTTCAGGATCTTGGAGTTACACATCTAGAGAGGAAAACAAACAGATAGTGTTGATGGATCCTGAGGCAGAAGTCAAGTCCTGCATCCCTCCTGATTGTTTCTACCATCAGTTGGCTAGGGAGAACATTTCACTTCAGTGATGGTGTTTTCACTACAGTAAAAATGGATCCAAACCATTCCCTTTCCCCCAAAGCTGAAAACATCAAAATATGTGAAAAGCCAAGATCCAAATTCTGCCTGAAGAATTACTGCTCTCCAGGTAGATTTCTCCTGTCTTCTCTCTTTGTTTTATGGCTTTTCCATAATAAATAGGGAGCAAAGGCTGAAAAAACAACACAGCCCATAATTTCTGCTTTCCCATGACTGTAAGCTTTGAGGAACAGCACTGAACTTGGTAAATTTACAACATCATAGCTGAACTCAACATTTGAACCTGTATTTCCCCTGTCACTTCATCTTCGGTAGCAAAAAAGTTCCTGCCGAAGGTCTGAGTAGAGGTTCAGTCGTCACCTGAGCACACAGGGTTCAGGGTCTGCCTTTGTCAGGTAAGAGAAATGGAAAGAGAGGATAATTATGTATAGTATGTGGGTTACATGAAAGTTAGTGTTTAGAACAAAAACAATGCAGGTATCTGAGGGTGGACAAGGCGTGCTGCTGCACTCATCCATCCCCGCAGTGCCTTGGAGGGCTGGGTGCTGATGAACCTTGTGGTGTGTGGGGACAGGCACTGCCAGGCTCTCCTCTTTGCCTAATGCTCTGTTGGTCTTATTTAGTACATTTAAGGACTGATTTCTTCAGCTACGATGTGGCCCCACAGTGCCAGCAAAAAAGCATCAAGCTGGTGGAGATCCAGCACAGCTCCCCTTGTCAGTCTGAGCCTGCCCAGCAAGCCCAGAGCTGGACTGGTTATTTCTTCAGGCAGTTCCCATTTGGCTTTTACTGAAGGGAAGGGAGTGTCAAGTTGGACTGTGCTTTTTATTTACGTGTTTTTCAGCATATCTCCAATCTGACCAGGATGTAACATTTTTTGAGGCTTGTGAGCCAATGTCAGCTGAAGAGTCTGGCAGCTTTGGAGTGGTTTTTGAAAGCAAGCCCCACAACATGAGAGAATATGGAATTTGAGGAATGGAGGGACTCGTAGAAGTATGCATTTGCAGGGCCACAGGATCTGTTTGGCAGGCAGAATCATACCTACATGGTTATAACACATTCCCCGGAGCCCTCACAGCCTCAAATATTCCATTGCTGAACTCTCAGCTTTGTTTTCCTGCACAGCCAGTCAGTTTTATTCCCTCCAGAGAGACGTGTAGCTTTGGATGATCTATAATCATAGGTGAAATCATGCTCTGAAGTCATGCTTTCTGACAGGACTGACTGATCATGAGTTGCTGTTCTCGACTCTCTGGTGGCAAAGCCGCAGTCTGAGCAATCTCGTGCTGAAAATAAAGAGAGAAGAATTGAATAGCTGTGACATATTGGTCTAGATCATCACAGCCTTTATTAAGACTTCATTTGAGCAAAGCATGTTGTTTTGCAGTGATGTGTTTGATTGGAAGTGGATGCCTAGAACCTCCTAATTCTAAATTTGCAGTTTAAAAATATGTGGTTTGGATTGTCATTTTTAAAGGCTCGTGTCTAGGAAAGGATACCCACAATTAGCTCAGTGAACACAACCTGAAATGGTCAATCACTGAGCCACTGCACATACACAATACTAGCAGTGAACCACCCAAGCTGGATGTGAAGCCAGATAGGTGTGAAACCTCTTTGGCAGATTTTGAACACTAAGTGTGCCCTGTCAATGTGCACCATCGATCTCAGCTCCGTACAGATGAGCATCTCACAGTTATAACCTCACATTGCCCTGTTGAAACCAGGGGCCCCTGAGGGACTGCTGTGATGAAGAAGACATGGAGCTGTGATTCTTGTGACACTTTGTGTCACCACTTCCTTGGTGTTGTGTCACTTGGGTGTGGAGCAGCCTCTGGTTAGTTCCAGTTCCTGGGTGAAGATGGTTTCCCTCCTCTTGCATTCACTGTCTTGCCACTGGCACTGTGGAATCACAGCATCAGATTCATTCCCAGCAAAACCCAAAGCAAATAGCTTTACATCAAGGATGAACCTGACCTTTCACTCTTAATAGCTCCAAAGGAAAAATAAAAACATGTCAGTATTCTTTACGGTATTGATGTTTGGTTGTGAAGAGTCTTTCATCCAATAGAAGAGATCTTAGTTCCTCATCCTGAAGTTTTCTTAGGTGGGGAATTCAAACTTGCAATAAACTCATTCTCTGGTGGAATAAGTTTGGGGGTTTTTGGAGTGGAATAGAGAAAAACAGTGAAATAAAAAAACATGACTTAGCAATGCCACCCAACTAACCTTGCACAAGGGGCAGGGATAGTATCAAAGCAAAGACTTGCGTGGTGTTCCTTTCCCATATGTGCAGACAGACTGCAGCTCAGGCATTGCTCTGTGCCATCTGAGTGGAGGTTCATTTAAGAAAACCCAAACCCTGAAGAAGTTCAATGAGAAGCTTGCCACAGCATTGCATAGGTATTTCACAGATTCCACAGTCATTACTCTGACTGTTATGAGCAGTGTTTTTGTTGTGTGGTAGGATCAGAGGAAATTCTGCATGCTTAGGACCAAGGAGGCTTTCCAGGTCTGTCTCAGTTCATCCAAAAAGAGACCAAATCATCACAGCTCCACAACAAGGAGTCATGGCCCATATACAGACCTGGGCCACTGGGGTTTGCTGTCTGTGCTTGCTCAGCTGGAGAGGAGAGACTAGAAGCAAGTGAAGTAGCACTGAAGAAAAAAGAAGCTGAAATGCAGAGCTCTGTTAAGAGAAAATGTTCCTCTCTCTGGACTGTTCAACTCATGTTAACATACTACATTTGAAGTTAAATAATAGGCAGATAAGACATTTGAGGGCCATAAAATGAGTAGACTGGATTTGAATAAAAGTTGTAAAAAGCTCACTGTCCATCTGCAATGAAATTCAGTTTAAAGTTAATAGATCCACTAGTTACATACATAGTTCCACTTCTGTAGATTATCACCACTTGCATTTTAATTTGCTCTTTGATTTGTTCCTGGTCACTGATCTATGGAGAATCTTTTCTGTAGCATATTTTGGCAGGAATTGGTGTATGCGTGGAAAGCACAACTGATAATACATTGTTTATAACTGACCAGCATGACATGTATGGGTTTTCTGGCAGCCAGCATGGCTGATTGCAGCCTTCACTGCCAAAAGACCCAGCCATGGAGACCACCTGGCAGAACAAAAGAACAAGCCTGGGGTTCAGCTTTTCCTAGAAAGAGTGAATTTAGTTCAACTTTTTATTAGAAGTTCCACCTGATTTGCAAGGTGATTTTTTTGGATGGCTTACTTGCATGGAACAGAAACAAGCAAAGGGTCTGTTTCTAAGCATGAATCCTATTTGTGATACACAATAACATGCATGTGTGGTCAGGTATAAACATGCAAACTGCTTCCCTAAGGTGGTATTAATTTCAAGCCTTTGCAAGGTCAAAATTGCCTGGGGCTGTGTTGGTGGTGATGCTGGCTCCACCTCTGCCAGGGATGCCGCTGTTCCCATGGCAACTCACCATCTCCCAGTTTAATTTTTCCCTTCCGTTTGATCAGACGAGACAATTCCCAGATACAGGGTGAGGGAACAGTGTCCAGGTGCAGTACAGTTTGCATTACCACTTGTTTAGGAGGAGAATGCCACTGGATACTTGCCCACTTCAGGCTGTTTCAGCCTCCATCACTTTGCCCCCTCTGCTGAGACCCCTCACCTTGTACAGGGGAGGTTTCCAGCCCACTCCAGAGTACCACGAGTAAAGTCAGGACTTTACCACACTCATGCACACCCAGATCCTGGAAAAGGCAGTGTCCGTGGCTCATTAGGTTTATAATGACCATATCTGGTCTTCAGAATTTTTCTGTTTCTTGCCAAGACTACACAGCAGTTATAGCTGTACAGTGAACCACCTGACCCATATCCTCCCTGAGGCAAAACTCCATTTCGCAGGATGCAGTGACCTGGAGATGGGGGGAAATGCATCACAACACCCATCATCTCTACATCAAGGCAAGGCAGCCCCTCTGCTTTCCTCACCCTGATGCTGAAGGCTGCAAAAAATACAACAGTACTCTTAGTTTTGAAGGACAAGTGGAAACACAGGGGAATAGAAATCCAAATTTAAGGTCCCTTTCAACCCCTTAACATTCTATGATTATTTAAAAAAAAAAAAATCAGATTATGGACAGCATAGTTCTTGTTAAACAGCTCTGTGCAGCTTCCTCTGTGTTTCTGCAGCACTCTTTATGTTGAGAGCTGACTGCAGGAGCAGGTCAAGTTAGGACAGTAAGAGTCCAATAGACTTATTTCTGCGAGGTCTTTTCTTGATTACAACCACTGCTTTGAATGACTTAGATGTGTGTTGTCCTTTTCACCTACAGTTGGCCATGGGCAGAGCGAGGGTGATCGTATGGTTGTCTCAGATTTCCACATCTTCATCAGAGACAGCTTGCAGCACATTGATCTCATGAAGAAAGAGCACCCTGAGCTGCCCGTTCTCATTCTGGGGCACTCCATGGTAAGCGCTACCCTCTGCCCCTCCTGGCATCCAGAACACGTGCTGTGACACTCATGTGGATGACAGGAAATAACTCATTCCACAGAAGGAAAACAAAACTACAAGGAACATTCCCTTCCACTTCATTCACTGACTGATTTGCCAGCATGCCATAACCTTGAGATCTGCCTTGAGTATAGTCAGTCCTTAACTTTTCTACCATCATCGTGGCCCTAATTAGTGCTATTTGCTACAATGGGCCTGGTTTTTAATAGGACCATTCATTCCCATCAGGTATATGCTAAGTCTCACCAGCTCCCTGCAGTATCCCCTTTGATTTTAACTGGTAATGAGGAGGTTAAGCCCTCCAAAGCTTTCTGAGCCGTATGGGGATAAAGCAGGAAAATACCCTGTAGCCTCATTCTGTTAAACAACCTAACAGGAAAAAGTACCACGGATTAGGGCTGCAAAAACAAAGGCACTGATTTGGTGAACAGATCTGAAGCCTGATTCTGACAGCACGGGCCAAATCCCTTTATTCAAGCTAGCAGTACTCCCACTGATGTCATTGATCTGCTCTCCCTGACTTCCCTCAAGAGAAGAAAATGAGTAAGTACTTTGGGATTCAGCCCATGCTCAGATAAAGAAGTGTTCTTGCATAAGAAGGCATGGCATGCTCTGAAGAACTCGACAGGCTCCAAAGCTGCTGTAACAAGGAGCTAATTTCCCAGTGAAGTCTTTGAGATGCTTCTTGCTGCTGCTCCATTTAACAAGCTCCTGGTTCTCCAGCAGTGTGGAAGTTCACCAAGTATTTCCCTTGGCAACTAATCCTCTGCAAACTTTCCTGAGCAAGCCCGCCAGGTCCCTTCTATCCCCACCCCTCTGCTCCTGTCTTCATGCAGGGTGGCTCAGCCTGGCTGGCATTCAGCTCTGGACCATGGGCTGGGTGTTTGCTGTCAGGCCCTGGGCACAGCATTGTGGGGCTGCAGGGGCTCAGGGTGCTGTGGAGGAGAATATATAATTTCCATTAATTAGTGAAGATTTTCACATGCCGATGGCAGCATTGCTGTTGCCCGGGTTACCGGTGCCACGGCACAGAGCGAGCCTGGCTTCACTGCACCTTCCCCTTGCAGCACCAGTGTGTCATGCTGACAGAGCCTCAACTGATTTGTCAAGTCCCACCTGAACTACCACTTCAGATATTTGCTTCTTACTTCTTAGTTAAGTGAGAAGGACATAAGGCATCCCAGGGAGCTGATAGACATTCTCAGAGAGTTGAGTTCAGTGTGACGTGAGAGTTTATAGCATGAGAACAGAAATCTCTTCACCACAAAAGCCAGACACTTCTAGTGCTCCTGCTCCTTCAGCTTCCCCCACTGACCGCACTGCACTCTCTGTGGGACAGAAATAATTACTTGCTTAGACTAAACCCCTTCCAGTAACAGGATTACCATAAAAACAAGATGTTGGCACCTGTATTAAGCTGTGGGCTCTTATTTTTCATTGCAGGGAGGAGCCATCTCCATTCTGACAGCTAGTGAGCGACCCAGTGAGTTTTCAGGCATGCTGCTGATCTCTCCTTTAGTGGTAGCCAGCCCAGAAGTCGCCACTCCCATCAAGGTAAGAGCAAACCCACATTGCACCTGGTCACCTCACTCTTCCACAGGAGGAAATGTGCTAAGATCTCCGGCCTTGAAATGCAAAACCCTTCTGGGATTTGTGCCACCTGGATGCCAGTCAGTACTTCTCTTCTAACTGCCTCCCCCACAGTCCCATGTACTTTTCGGAGGAAAATTGAATCCTGGCCTGTCCAGAAGAACTTACTTAAGCAAGAGTCAGGTAATGATTGTACCTTGGAAGGTGGTAGGAGACTGCTTTCTTCACCTCACCCTGTAGCAGCCCACACAGTGCTGTCCTTTCCCTTCCTCTCCTACGGCTTTCTTCCTGACTCATGCAGAGTCTGGTACAGTTGCAACACAGCCTGCTGGCTAAGTCAGGCCAAGGTTATTTTTGGCATTTGGGGGATGACCAATTTCTAAACAGAACTAGAACTCTTGAGTCTCAGGAATCCTTCATGAGCCTCAAAAGAGGCTTCTAGCTAAAGCATTACTCCTCAGCTGCATCCCATTTAGCTTGGTACCATAACTGGTTCTTGTCCAGACCATCTCCTTGGTTTGCATTTAGGCTTTACCCACTCCCATTCACATCTGCCTTCCAGAGCTCTTTCTGATTCACATTTGCACTTCCCAGTTTGCCCTTTACCAAGAAGGCTCTGCAAGGCAACTGAACCTCAGCTCTTTCCTCCTTTCTATATTTTGAAAAGAACAAATAATCTTAAAAGAAGCTGGAAGCAAAGGGGAGAAGCAGCTAAGCAAGCAGGAAGGACAAAGCATCTCATTCCCACAGGATTTGTTCTTTTATCCTTTCTCCTTAGACTCTTCTCTTAGGGCTAACTTCTTGTTTTAATCTACTTCTAAGCTATTTCTCCTTTTTTTTTTTTCTCCTGAGAGGAAGGAAACAGATTACCTCACCTTTCAGTATAATTCTGTCCCACCTTCTGCTGTAGCCAAAGCCATCTACTGACCTCACAAATTGTTACAAGCACCAAAGGGTGTTTTCTGATCACTTCTCTCTTCCACTGAAGGAAATGCATTAAGACCTCTAACCGTAAAATGCAAAACCCTGCTGAGATCTGCACCACCTGGATGCCAGTCAATATTTTCCTTCTAAGTCCTTTCCCCACAGTCCCACCTACTTATCAAAGGGGAAGGGAATCCTGAAGTCATCTAATCCCAGTAGACTAATTTAAATAGGAGTCAACATGAAAGTCTGCTTTTAGGAGGCTGGTTACTGATTCTTCACAGACGAGGCTCCACCTGACTCAACATAAGGGTCCCATGAGCACCAGTACTGCTTTTTCTTACTTTGGAATGGGAAAAAAATCCATCTGAATTTGAGAGACTGTTAGCCTTCTCTTTCTGATTGAGTCAAGGAAAATAGGGATTGATTTTCCTTCTTATAGAGCTGTATCTTTTGCTAGGTGCTAAACCCTTTCTGAATAAAAGGCTCACCCATTCTGTGGGATCTAGCATTACTGTAGTCTGGTTTGTTGCAGATCTGTACCAGATTGTTGCTTTATTTCACTGTAGGAAATAAATGCAATGATACATTATTTATGTAGGAAATCCTGTTCTCTAACTGAAATATTTTGGAGGTGTTTATATGATCTCTTTCCTAATCTCTCACATGCAGTATTACAAGAGCACAGTCAGTTTCTTCCCCTTTTAAATCTATTGTTGTATCTCAAAACTGATAAAAAATTAATTATTCCTGAAATAGCTCTGCTCTGTCAAAATCAGTTGAAATCAGTCCTAGAGTTGAAAAGGTACTTACAAGAGGAAGGACTGAAAACAGGCAGAGTATTCCTGCTTAAGTCACGTTTTCCCATAAAGCTGTGTGGTTTTTTTCCTCTGAGAGTCAGAAAACATTTCATGGTGGCTGTGCTTCTGAGACACAAAGGCTTTGGTTTTCCCTTGGTATGACTTCTCGGCCCTGGGCCATTTCCCAAGGACCATTGCATTCATCCTTTAGCTGGGGAGGTTTCCAGCTGAGCAAGAATTTACCTTGGCCTGAACAAACGAGGGCTCAAGGCAACAATAACAGCAAGACAGACTAAACACTGGATCCTTCAGTCCCTCTTAGAAATACCTTTCCTTACTGCTGAACCAGCCCTGGCAGCAGCAGAAGCACAGTGTTTTGCAGGAAGATCAAATGCTACCCTTTGCAGAAACACAATTTGATCAGTGCCCTATAAATCCTGTGTCCTGATGGAAGCATCCAGTTCAAATCCAGCGGAGTGAGAAGGATCTTACTCCCTTCCCCCTTTTCTTCTCAACTGACCTGGACAAAATTTAGCTCTGAATCTTCAAAATTTCAAAGGATGCAGAAATAGGAGTCACATATGCTGACAAAGGGCAGAGCAAGGGTGAAAGAGCATCTCCCACTATATTTCTGCTTATTGAATGCTTTGAAATCAGGTGGGCAAGACAACCCCTTAGGAACTATTCCCTGGTGATTAATCCCTCAACCTATTGTTTAAGGACTCACAACACAATATTCTCTCTTTACCTTTATTATTTGCCGTTTTGCCTCTTGCTGATCGGTTGCTTTCCAACCCAACTGGGCATCATGTTGCTCACTGTCATTCAGCCTGAATCTGCACCCAGGAGCAGTGCAGAGGACTTATTTCTAAGGTATAATCAATCTGGAAGAAAATACTGTATTAAAACCTCTTCTTTTTTTGCTTTTGATATGTCCAGTTTAGCAGAGATTTTAGTCCTCAGGTTCAGAGTCCATAATCTTGCCTAGTATTCATGAAGCTGCAAAACTCAAATCATCACTGCCTGGAGTTAACACAAAACGAAGAAACTCCCATTCCTACTTGTTTGCATCATAAGCTCATTCCTGCATTGGTGTGGATATGTTATTTTACCAGTCTAACTTCTGAGACCTCAGCTGAAATTCATTTTGCTGCCACAGTGTCATAGCCAGTGGGAGGTATTTATATATGTATATATTTACTGGTAGACAGTGTCACTGGTTCCTAGTCATGTCTACTGCAAGGTACACATGCACTCCTAAATCTGCTGTGAGTCTTCACTGCTTTTCACTCTTGGATGACTTTGACTTCAACCTTGTGTTATTCCTCTCATATCATAATTACTCTGTCATGTGTCATCTGTGATCTGAAATGTCAGGGAGTGCTTCAGAAGTGATTACCATACCTGCAGAAACAGAGGGCACGGGCAACAGCCTCCCTGCAAATGTCAACTGTAAACAGCAAAAGGCCATAAAACAGACCAATGAACACTAATTGCATATTTTCTGACTTAAGTGGTGATCACTTATTAAAGGCAGCTACCAAAGATTCAGAGCAGAACCCTGGTATCAAAGTGCTTGTAGTGCTATTGAAATGAACTTCTGCCAGCAGTTTCCAGCCTGGGCTGCTGAATGCTTTTGTGTCTCATTCCCAGGGGACTGTGAGCAATGGATTCCCTTAGCCAAACTTTGCTGTTGTTTATTTACAGCTTCCCTGGAGAATATGCTTACCAAAATGAGTGCAGCCTAAGCAACTACTGTAAATTTCACCCAATATCACTTACTCACTGTAGCCTTAAATCAGAGCTGTAGCAGGAAGGAGAGGGCAAAACCCTTCAAGAATTGGAAATTACCTTTTCCCATCAAAGTGTTTAACCGAGGCTTTTTCAGAAATTTACTTGAGAATGAGAAGAAGGCACAGTACAATGAAGTTGTGCTGTTGCATGTGGACAGACAGCTGATGGCATTTCAGTCTAGCACACCCACTCCCGGGCCCCAGGAGCAGTTTAAACACTTTCTCGTTAAAGAGAAATGTTTTAAATATAGGACAGATCTTCCTCCAGAGTGAGTTGACTATTCTCAACAATTCACCTCCCATACTGTTTCCCATCAGCTCAGGATTTGACCCTTGCTGTTCTCTCTCTTGCTCTGGCTCTTTAACTGCTTCCTTTCCCCTCCCACAGGTTTTTGCAGCAAAAGTCCTCAACTTTGTTCTCCCAAACCTGTCACTGGGATCAATAGATCCAAATGCAATTTCCCGGAACAAGAAAGAGGTGAGTGCCTTAATGCCATTTAAAGTCACTGCATAGTTGGTATCTTGTCCCCGTCCTGCTATTTCTCTTTAAAAAAACCCACTAGTGTTTTTGTTAAATCAGGAGGACAAAATCTGTGCTGGTGTAAAAAGGTGACACATCTCTGGAGTCAGTGGAACTGACTGCACACAGAAGATTGTGGGAAACCAACTGTTCTTCCCTTCCCTTGCACCCGCAGCCACTCTGGGTGCAAGACAAAGGAGAACTACAGCTGTGGTGGGAAGCACATGGGAGACACGTTTGTCTCTGCTGCACCACCCCCACCACTCCTTAGAGCAGCAAAAGCCAGCTCATACAGGTTGCAAACACACTGCCAACAGCACTGTTCTTTGCAGTGAAATCATAGAAAACCTACGGTACTGGAAATTGGTTTTCCTGCTTCCAAACCAGAATCATACTGTGCCAAATGCATTCCAGTAGAGGAAAAGAGCATACTTGTCCCAAAGATCTTCTTATGAGGTCTCCTGGATAATACTGACTCTGCTACAGCCTTTGCCAACAAATTACGTATTCGTGCAGCACCCAAGAATAATACTTAAAGGAGCTGCAATTGAAGCAGCTGCTGTAACAACCAAGCTCCAGCCTCACCACTGCAACTGGGCATGGAACTGTCCCAGAGCTGAGTTTTTGTAGTGCCACAATAGCCTGGGACTCTTCTCCCGTTCACACCCACTCCTACAAATAACAACACTGTCAGCCTATTCAGGCCATCACTGCAAAAACAGGTGTCATTGCAACTGCTGCAACAACACCTAACAAGGGCTTTTCCTTCTCACTGTTGTGAGAGGAGTGAAAGGAGGGAGACATGAACTGTAAGTGAATGAAGGTGCTTAGGCTGCACCCAGAACTTGGTGAAAGAATGATAGAAAATGGCACCCAAGAGTGTCTCAGGAGCTTCAAAATTTGTTCCTGTGCTCCCTCATCAGCTCACATCTCACTGAGAGATGCTGTAATTTTCCATGCTGTTCATGCAATGGTTCATATCTTAACTAGGAGTTAGTAACTTACCTTTTCCTGGGGAGGCAGCTCAACTGGCATTAGAATTGAAGCCGAAAAAATCAGGGGCAAAGATGATGCCAGTGTCTGTGTAAGTGCAATACCTCCAGCCCCAGCACAGCCCACCTCTTAGTTCACTCACCTATTCAGAAAACTGGAAAGCAAAGAGTCTCCCAGAATAGTCTCGAGGCTTTCAGGGTTGTTTCTTGGCACTACCAGAGAGTTCACTTCTCTGTAAACAGAGCATAAGATTTCACTGTGTTGGAAGTGGAAAGATTAAAGGAGCTGAGGAAAAGAAGACACAGTAAGTCCTAGGAAACTGAGGACTAGCACAAAGCAAGATTATGTGCACCCACTAATGTGACATATGCTCTAAAGTACCATACAAGGCTGCACAAAATATATACTAGAGAAGAAGGCTGATTCCAATCAGGCTGTAGAAACCTCTTCTTAATTACATTCAGCTGCCATAACTTTTTTGTTGCATATAATCAGAGAAAAGACTTAAATTAGACAGCCAATTCCCTCAAATCACACAGAGGAAAGTTCTCACCTTTACATTTGTATTTAGAGAATAAAAATAATTGGTGCTGTGGAAGAGGAGAGCAATTTGAGAGCATTACCTCTTACCTGAAGAGTGAGTGTGGCTAGGACAGGTGGATCTTTACCTGGCTCTGCACTGATTTGTTCTGTGACACCTGAACTCTCTGCTGCAGCTGGTCCTTAAGGGTGTTGATTTTAAATAAACCTCCAAGAGCTGAATACTCTGCTGCAAGGTGCTATGCTGCACTCAATGACTTTGCAGGAGAAATGTGATCATGTGGGGACATCCTGAATAAATAATGTATTTAGGAAAGTGTCAGAGAGCTCCCTTAATTTGGTACACAGTATTGACTGAGCATTTCCGTGTTGGGATGATGTTAGGAATCACCACAGCAACCACTGGATATACTTTATAATAAATGCTGTTGTGTTGTCTTTCTACCCACATATTTGCTGCTGCTTCCTCTGCTCTGTGATGGTTCAAGTCTCAAAAGCTTCCTTGGAGCATTACTTTTCCTCTGCTCTTTCCATGGAGGAAGGGAGAGCCTTTTGCAGTGGATAAAGATGTAGGTCAGCTTCGTTAGTGCCTGCTTATAATGAAGCAGTCTTCAAAGTGAGACAACAAACCCCTGTGCTGTGCTGCCTTCACACCTGCGAGTGAACACGTTGCCTACCATAGCTGTGTGATGTAAAGCACTTTTCCTGACCGCTTTCAAACACCAGGATTTGAGGCTCCAGACACTTAGTGAAGACAATGCAGTATCTTGATCCTCTGGCTGCCTCTAATGCACACTCCACTCTCCTTCTGGACTCAAGACACTCCCCTTCAAAGCACTCAGTGTGCTAGAAACATCCATTATTTATATGTTACACACACTGTCTTGCCAGACCAACTTTTTATTCACTAGAAATATTTTTGAGACATCATCCAAGAGTTTCCTGATGAGTGTATGTTTTCAGGAGGCTGTCTTCAGGGTATAGGGACTGAAATACAGGGAAACACATGGAGGTGCTTGTTTGATCTGTTTGCTGTATCAAACACAAGAGACACTTAAGAGAGCAAGAAGCAACCTTAAAAACCCAGTCCTGTTATTCCAAGGAGGAATGACATCACAGTGACAGGCACCTCTTTACCCTGTTAGTCTGTGTTAGCTGCTGTTGGTTTGAGTGGAATGGTCCCCCTGACTTCAGTCTTGTTCCTGCAAAGCCCACATACATTAAGGCTGTAATTACCTTATAATGACTTTATTGCTCTGCAAAATGCAAAGGGAAGGCGGACAGGGCAGTATAATGCAGCAGCATGGTGGTTGCGTCTGTCTTTAAATTACATAAAGATTAAAAAGAGCTGTTGTGAGGGACTCTGCAGAACCTTTGCTGAACTGCAGCTGGAAGCAGTCGTAGGCTCTCCCAGGGTCGCCTTCAATTCTTGCCCCTGCTGTCTCAGATTCTGGTGCAGCAATGACAGCTTAGGGCTTGCAGGGTTTGCAGATTACAGCCTGCAGAATATGAAGCCCATTCTCTCTCTTTCCCTCCTTCCCCACCAAGCTGCTGCTTGGCACTCATCCCATGCACTGATCATTAACTCTGACAAGGATTCCCGTTCATGGACTGGGAACAGGATACTCCCCCTACAGTCCTGATCAATCTGGGTTGGGATTGGGTTATTATTTTATTCACCTGCCATCATCTACACAAAAATATTTGTTGACTGCTCAGTAGCTAAAAAAGTCTCTGTTCTTTTAACAAGAGAAAGAAATAAACCTATTAGGTCATTCTTCTAGCATTTATGGGGCTGGGAAGGGGACCAGCTCACATGAATTCACCAACACTGTTTTACTCCATGGGTAGGGACCTTCTGTCAATCCATCTACCCACCCTTTCTGAATTTCCCCTGCAAAGTCCCTCATTTATTGTCTTTAATTAAAAAAAAATAAATAGAAGAAATCCATTCTAAAGCTGTGTTCCTTTAGCACAGCACTGTGACATAGATCCAGATTAGGCTGAAGCCAGTTGCTAAGTAGCCAATGCAACGCAGGAGTTTTGCTCAAAATGCTGATGAAAAGTCATCATGTTTGGCTGAAAATATCAGGGTACACCCATCTGTCAACAGGAGAGCAAGCAGCCCCACACTGGGTGCTTGGTGTTCTGGATGTGAGAGCTGAACTTCTTCCACGAGCACATTCACAGGAGGAAAGTTCTTTGTAAACAAAGGCAGCTTGTTACCCTTTTTTAAAGGACTTTGGAGAGCAGGGAAGGTACAGCTGAACAGTGCAGGGGATGGAGGATGCAGGTGGAGGTTTCTGCATCAACAAACTGTTAGGACACTTGGAAGGTCCATCCAAAGTCAAAAGAACCATGTGCTGTCAACCCTCTAGGTGGACCTTCCTAGGGCAGTTAGCAGGAGCAGAGGATGTTCAGCATGTCAGTACCTTAACCACAGTCTCATCTTTGCAGTGGCCTCTTACAAGCAATTTTCCAGACTCTCAGCATGCACAGGCACTTGCTTCCTTGAGAGGGAGGTACTATGTGTAATATTCTAATATTATGAGCTGTAATGATTATCTTTGTCTCCCTGCCAAAAATTACCCCTCACTTCAAAGTAGTCATGATCTTGCACAGAGACCAAAAGACAGTGATGGTCTTAATCAAATAATGGAAACATCCACCACATCCAAGAACCTCTAAGTGAGTTCTGTAAGAACCTGAATTTCTTTGGCATAACTCCAACACAAAGCAGATTGGCTCTACAGCTGTCCATCCCTTGACCATCCTTGGCACTGTGGGCTGGGCCTGAAGGGTGTTGGCCATTAGTAATCCCAAATTTCCCCCCAATTCTTCCCCTTGCTGCATTCAGGTGTAGGAACCATGGATTCAAGTGGCAGGAGATGGTGGGGCCTGGAAGCAGCAAAATGATGGGGAAAGACTCATGAGCACCAGCATACTTCACTGCCAGCTCCATTTCCAGTGCTTTGTGCTCCTGCACATTTGAGATGACAACAAGGGAAACTGGCATTAAACACTGTGGCATGTGAATGACTCCAGGTGGGAAAGCCCTGCCATGTAGTGTTCTTCTGCCACTCTGAGAATCTCACCTCACAGGGAGATGAAGCCAGAATCCATCCCAAACCCTTTCTTTCTGTGCTGTCCTGCAGTGGCCATCTGTGCCTACACCTGCACATGGCTACATGTCCTTGGGGTGGCACCTCCTACCCATGGTCTCCTCTGGGCAGGCACGTGCTGCAGCAGGAGGACCTCAAGTTTCTGCTGTCAAGGGAGAATTTGAACAGACCCCACTGCTTGATCTGAGAGGAGGAGACTGTTTTCAGCTAACCTATAAATAGCCATCATTTCTATAAACATCTGCCAGGGCTGGGAGAAACTGGAGGCTGTGCCAGAGACCGGCCCAGAATCAAAGCATTCTGGCAAATATTGTGATGGTAGGGGCTGTGTGGGCCGTCTCCACATACAGTATACAAATATTTACTGTAGATTTGCCTGCTGCAGTAACTACTCCTTCCTAGCAACTTTCTGCACCAGCTCTTGTACATTTTTATCCACTTACAGTCTGGCTGAGCAAGTTGTTGACTACTTCTTTTTTTTTGCCTACCACCTAATACCATCATTTGGTGCCTTGTCTGTGCACAATTTGCACCCAGAAATGACCCCTTGGCTTTGAGGTCAGATTTGTCAATTGTGTCTAGATTTAGGTCATGGTCTCCATCCCCAGAGAGAGAAAAAGAACATCTGAGCCTTCAGCAGAGAGGATTAGGCCTAGAGAACATCAGCTTTCAAGTAATGCAGTCTGAAGAACCCTCTGAAGAAGAGACATCACATTTGAGTGACAGAAGGGCAGAGAAGAGGAGAAAAATGCAGGCAGGTGCCCCTGTGGGAACAGTCTTTGTCCAACACTGTTTGTTCCCCTGCAGAAACAGCTTTGGCATGACTATTTTTTAGGAGTGTAAGAAGGAACACACAGCAAAGAGCATGCCAGGTTGTCTGAGCAGTTCTGGGAAGCCATAGTAAAGACCTTGACCTTGACTTTGGTGTCAGGATGTCCTGAGAGAGTAGGAAATGACTGTGCAAGCCAAGGGAAGAGATTCCTCACTGCCAGGCTGATCTGCTTATCCTCATCTGCATGAAATATTGCTAACCTTAAATTACCTCTTTCTCCCTGGCAGATGGAGTCTTACACATCTGATCCCTTGGTCTACCATGGTGGCATGAAGGTCTCCTTTGTCATCCAGCTGATGAATGCCATTGCCAGAATTGAGCGAGCTCTGCCCAAGCTGACTTTGCCCATCCTGGTGCTACACGGCTCTTCCGACAAGCTCTGTGATATCAGAGGATCTTATTTACTGATGGACACAGTGCAGAGTCAGGACAAAACACTCAAGGTCATCTTGCATCCTTGATTTTTAGGGTATTATCCTGTCAGTGTTGACCTGAGCATGAGTGACTGTGAGGGGTAGGGACCCTGCTCACCTCCACAACTGGAGGCAGAGAGGGCTGGTGGGTTGGTGTCACTGAGCAGGTGACAGCCCCTGTCACCAGGAGGTGGCCCAAGCTCAGTCCTCCCTGAGCATGGTGTGGTGGCCTTTCACCAGCTACTGCCAGACTGCAGACTCGGAGTGGTGGATGATCTCCAGACCTGCCCCAGCAGTGGCTGTGTGCCTAGAGGTCTCTTGGACATCAAGCAGCTTAGTGTAGAAGTTCAGTGAGGCTCATAAGCAAGGAAGGTGCTGACCCTAAAAGCTCTTCTGAACAATGCCAACTGTGCAAGCACCAACCTTACCTCATGCCCCATCGTGTAAAGGTACAGAGGGGGTCTTTCCAAAGCACTGGACAACAAAAGCCACTTCACATCTGCTCATTTCAAGAGAGCCACAGCTGATTAACCAATTGTTAGCACATGAATGAGCCTGAAAGAGAGACAGGGAGACCAGGGCAAAGCTTTTGTCATTGGAAAAATAACTGGATCGTCTGAGCATAAAAGGAGTAAAATTGCACAAGGCATGATGGGAACATCCCCATTGTCCTTTACACTCCAAGGGCATAAGTATTTCCTCCTCCTTAGTGGATTAAGAGGCAAGAAATGGATGGGGCTGGGATGTGCATTATGTTCCTAAGGGGCAGCAGGGTGCTCGGGTATCTGCAGACATCAAGCTGCAGTGTCAGCACCTTCCTGCTCGCCAAGGGCCAGCACCACCAGTGGCATCTCTTGGATTTCATAACCTGCCACATCTCAGAAAAAAACTGACAAGGTGTGGGCAGGATGTGTCGGACCTGTGGGTGTTGATGAGAGGGGACTGAGGGCTGTTTTGTTCAGGCAGATTTATTTTTTTCTGTGCTAATCTCCACTCTCTCCCTGGTTGCAGGTGTATGAGGAAGCCTATCATGCCCTCCACAAAGAGCTGCCTGAGGTCTCTACCTCTGTCTTCACAGAAATACTAACATGGATTGGCCAGAAGGTCTCAGCAGCTGGGGAAACCAGCCATACTTAAGAGCAATTGCTTTTGCCTCTCTTACTGGGGTTTTCTGGGAATAGATGCTTTTCTTACTAGAAGTCTCTCAGAAAAAGATCTAATATGGAGGGACTCTTGGGGTATCTTATCACGCACAGCATAAGGGAACATGGGGGGAGAGGCACAGGGTGAGGCATTATTTGTTGATGTAAATGGCCATTGCCCTAATCTGGGGAGGAATTGACAGCTGTGGTAGCAGCAGTCAAAGCTTTCTGGGTCAGGCAACCTTACTGAAATGTCCCTCACCCATCAAACTTCCCCCCACGGCTTTCCCTTCTCTGCTTTTGCTGGGGTGACAGGGGTGTATTTATACTGCAATAATTTTTGGTATGTAAAAGAAGTCAGTATCTTCCACTTCATGGTTTTGATTCCAGGTGCATACTGTCCCTTCCCTGTCCCCACCAGCCAGTACCTTAAAAGCCCTGGTCCTTGAGAGGAGAGCACTAAGGAAGATGCTGGGTAGTGAAGGCTAAACATGGAGCTGATGGCTCCCTGAAGGTGAAAGGCTGATTTTTAAGATCAGACCCCTTGGAACACTACCTTTACAAGCAGACCACGCCAGAGGAGAGCACAGACAGCCTCCCCTGCCATCCTGCATCCTCTGTGAGTTTGCACTTGGGGAAAACATGTTGAACAGCTGTTTAATTTTCATCATCAGAGCAGGATCCCAGAGGGAAGAGCAGGAATGTGGAATCAAACCCACTTAGCACATTCAAATCCCATGCTTTTCCCAATGCCAAACTTTGTCTCCTCTGCAAAATGAACTATTCTGTAAATAGTCCTAGGGGCTTGGTACTTTTCCTTCTCTGCTTTTTTTTTTTTTTTACTTCCTTTTTTTTTTCCTTTTGGAATTAATCACTTGTGCTACTGAAACTGAAAAAGCAAAGTCAAAGATATAAGAGAATATAGTAATATAATATATGATGTATATAGAGGTGGCTGGAAGCTGAGGAAGAAATGGAGGAGAGTGAAGAAGTGGTTAATTGTTCCTTCTCTTGGCAAGGAGTAATGTTGTCCTACCAGGATCCAGTCCTCTCACCATAACTTTACAGTCATAATCTGTTGTTTTCCTTCATCAGTTGGAAAGTGTCCTGAAAATAATGCTAGAGAAAAGCAAAGAGCATCTGGTGGGTGGGGAATAGCAGTGGGTGTCCTCATGGTCCACTGGTTTAGCAGGAGACGTGCAGTGTGAACAGAGATCCTGTCCAAACTCATCTCGGTCTCCTCCAAATCAGCACTGGGGTAGATCCCTGAGGGGCCGAGCTCCCCTCTTCAGGCCATGTGGAGAGCTGAAGAGAGAATACAGGGTGTGATCATCCATCCAACAAACACCTTGCTGTACTGGGGGCATCACAGACCCTACTGTACAAGCTGCCATGGAGGAGCTTGTGGACTGGTCCAGTGGTGCAGATAAACCAAATCCTAGAGCTGCCTGGGTCTGTGGTAGCAGCAGGGTGAGAGGAAAGAGTTTACACCCAGGTATGGATCAGAGACATTGCACTGATATAGTAAAAGCTGTTAGTGATAACAGTGGCTGTGCAGGTTGATTTGTCCAGCGTGGTGGCCCTAATCATGAGTGTACTTTTTGGTACTATCCAAAGGGAAGGGGTTTAACCTGCAGCCCTCCCTCCAGTTTTGCAAGAAGAAAATGCAGGTGTTGCACTATGAGAGGGTGGGGCATCTCCCCCAAACACAAAGCAGCCCTCTGACTGCCTTCCTTGGCAGCAGTGGGAACCATCACTATGTCTTGAGCTGCTGCCCCCAGGGTGGATCCCACCTGTGACAGTTGTGAGGATCACCCACCTCTCTTCACTTTGAAGGAAGTCTTGGCAAGGTTCACAAAAGGGACCTCTGTGCAATACCAGTCAGAGTCAGGGCTCGATCCCGTTTGATCCCAGCAGCACGGACGGATGAAAGATGTGCGGATGGAGGTTGTGTCCTTGTAATTGCCCTAAGGGGCTCAAGTCAGGGAAGCTCTTTTATACAGCTCGATTCAGGCACTTTCCCTTTTGTATTTTCTTGCATCTAAAGAGAGGAACGAGCTGTAGTTCTCCCAGCAATGCCAGCTTTTTATTGACCTTTTATTCCAGTGCAATCAGCTGTTCTCAGCAGCCCCCGCTAAACCTCTGGTGGTGCTTGCTCTGGGAAGGAGCAATGCACAGGTCATCTGATCTCCATCTTCCAGCAGCCTGTCTTGAGGAAACTTCTTTTCCCCAAGCAAGCGCCCTCCTGGCCAGATACTGCTAGCAAAAGACAGCAAGAAGACAAACACTACTGCAGTGATAGAGCTCACCTGCTTCTTCAGCTGGAAGGGGAAACAAGTAGGCGTGATCCAGAGGTGACAGACGTTGCGGGGGTAGCAGCAAAATGATCACTTAAGGATGGGATTGTTGAAAGCACTTTTCTCGAGGAAGTCAGGAGGAGTAAATCAATGCCCACATTCTTTACATCCCTTCCAAACTGACAAGCACTTTGCAGGAGGGAAGAGGGAAGTGACCCTTCAGCAGGAAGGTCAGAGCCCGTCTGCTCCCTCCAACCTAGCTTCAGGCAGAGGAAGGTCCTCGGTCAGTGCCTTTGCTAAAATGTGTCCTTTTGGCCAAGAAACATCTGCAGCTCAACAGAAATGAAAGTTAACCAATTACATTGATCTGGGGAAGACTTGTCCCTCTGTCTATAGCTACGTTCAGCAGTAGCACGTGGGAGGGTATGTTTGAAAAACAGGTTAACAAACAAAACCTACAAACAACAACAACAAAAAAGCCAAACGAGCCCCAAGCCATGGCACAGCAGCAGTTACTGCCACCCTCAGTTTTCTGAAGAGTTACCTTCTGAGGCATTTAACACAGGGAAACCTACCCGAAGAAAGCCAGACACTGTCCACTCCAACCCCACACATCCCTGGCCTGGCTGCCAAGTGGAGAGGGGCCACAGCCCGTCTGCAGGTGGGGAAATGAGTGCAGAGGGCAGGAGCCAAGAGCAGATCGGGCTGGGTGAGGTGAGATGCTGCTCTGCACCTGCCACAGCTCAGCCTGAGCGTTTCAGCTCTTACTGCTGTTGCCAATCCCATTCCCTGCCTGTAAGCTACTTTATATTGACCCAGTTAGGTTTCACCAAGCCCCAGAGGAATTCTTCCTTCACTGACCAGATTAGCAATGAGCAGAGCAGCTGCTGAGGGAAATGTAATTACACTCTGTTTCCAACTGGCAGGTACCATTTGCAGGGAGCACAGCCAGCCTTACGAATGTTGCTGTGCGGAGCCACACCGGAGACCGGTCTGCCGTGGAGAATAGGTGGCACTCATGACTGAGCAATAGCAACGTGTAACTACTGTATATATCACCACCTGTAGCACTGAGAGGCCGTTCCCCACTGCCTAACCCATCATGTTTTCTATTTAGCCTGTTCTTTTTATACCCCTCACCTTAGCACACTGCCAGCACAAACCATTTGAGATCACATTTCCTTTTACAAATAATTCCTGAGGTTGTCTCTCTTGTTCTGCTGTGTTCCAGTTAAATAAAATACATTTATATATATATACATATATAAAAACATATATACATACACACGTATTTTCAGTGGAAAAAACATATACAATTTAGGATTCTTAAAGGAATACAATGTATATTGCAACTAATAAAGTTATGTTTTCTGAACTGAGCGTGTCTGAGGGCATCACTGGTGACTGCCATCACCTCTGGAGGGTGAGAAGGAAAAGGCAGAGAGATATTAAATTGTCGTTCACCTTGTAGAGGAGAGGGTTGCAGTGCCCGTGTGCTGCCAGATTGCTGGTGTGGCTGGCACCTGCTGCCCAGCCACTGCCAGCTGAGGGTCTGGGGGCAGCCCAGTGTCATGGAGGCCTGAGGTTCCCTTTCTGCTTCAAAGAACCCTGGAATCTGTGGCCTCATGCCTCTATTTGGTATAGCCCAGAGCAGTCCAATTAAAAAATTACCTCAGGGCACTGTGGGATGCCTTTACAACTTACTTGGACCAAGCAGGGCTCTTGGTCTGGATAAGTCAAAGCTTTCTGTTTTTTTTTTTTTTTATTCTTATAGCTGAGGTACTAACTTGAAAAAAAAAATAGGGAAAAAAACTCCACAATCATTCCCAAGTGCTTCCCACACCCCAGACAAAACAATAGTGCAGAGCTGATGGAGGATATGCAGTAACAGACAAACTCAGCCTTTGAGACCTGGTTCCCATGCTTTTACAAGCCCGTTAAAATACGATGTCGGTCCTGAACTAAAACCAATTCCAACAGGAAGCATCTGCACCGCGGCCAGGAGCAGCTGCTGTTTAAATCCCAGCTCTTGCCCCCAGCTGTGACTGCAGACAGGGCTGGGGAGTGGGGCTTGATGCTCTGAGCTCCCAGGCAGCACCCAGGTGCTGTAAGAGCCTCTGGTCCATTGAGACCCAGGACTGCAGAAATGTCCCCCCTGCCCAGGCAGTGTGGCTGGGGCACAGGGCGGTCACAGCGTCCCCTCCTGCTCTCCTCCCATGCAGACTTCACGACAAGCCTCTGGTTTGTAAGAGCTCCCCAGCCACTTGCACTCCAAAAGAGGTGATGACTGCTGCAGCAGGGGACAGGCAGCACAGTGCATCCACGTGCCAGCCCTCTGGACAGAGTCATTAGCAGTACCAGACCAACCTGCAACCTTCAGCAAGTCATTTCATCCTCCTTATGCCTCAGATCACTAAATCAAGAGAATAATATTCTCCTTCTGAGGCCCCATGAAGGCTGTATGTCTGATCATGCCCCAGCTCACCTGGTCAGAAGCAATGGCTGAGGACTTTGATGCACATCAATGCAGACAGCAGAGCTGGGGCTTTTTGCTGAGCCAGTGGGCACACCATGCTAGTGAGGAACATCATTAATAACAAGATTTGCTTTAATGCTGGCAAGTCCACAGCTCTTTCTCTTGATATTTTGGTGGTTTATTAAGCTCATCACGGTTTTGAGGGTCACTGGAGGGGGTGTACACCATGGTGCTGGGACAGGGACCGAGCACAGGAAGGAAAGGACAGTCCATCATGAGGCTGGGAGCAGAACCAGCACTTTGGCAGTGCATTTCTCCTGGTGTCACCACCTGGTGCCCAGCGAGCTGTCACAGCCATAGGTGGCTTTCCTGTTTTTAGCTTGAGCTCCTAATCTGATCCTGTGAGTCTGCAGGAACCCTGAAGTTTTTGCCCTTTTCTCTTCCCCCAGCCTGTGCTCAGTCTTGTGTCATCAAATGTTGTCTCTGGGGGTTGGTGCAAGGGGGAGATCAGTCGATGGATGGTAAAGCAGGAGCCAAAGCAGCGCCACAGTGGAGGGGAGAGCCCCTTAGGAGCCCTTTCCAGCCACCCTGGAACAGACCTCCTGCTTCACCATCAGGGCATGGGACAAGAGGTGTCACACTCAGTCCCATTGCACCAGGGACCGTGCCCTGTCAGACCTCTGGGGCCACACAGCCCATCACCCAGGCCAGGCTCAGGCATGAAGAACAACCAACTGCTGCAGCTCCAATGAGAAGAGCGGAATTTTAATTAGGGGATCGGCTCAGCAGGTAACCTGCAGTGCTTCGGTTGCATTTGCAAACGGTTCAGCATGAGAGGAGGGAGAAGCAGGGCTGTAATCCCTCCAGAGCTGATGGTGGGGGTGAGCAGGGTCTTGCACATCTCCAGCTGCCTCTGTCTCTGCCCAGCTTCAGAAAAGGGAGATGGGAGTTGACAGGGTTGTGCAGATGCCACTGCACCATCAGAGACCACCACTGGCACTGTGCCCACTGCCTGACTGCCTGCAGACACCACTCCTGCCCACTTCAGGCTCTCAGAAGTGGGGCTTTTTTTGATCAGTTGTTTGCTCTTCTCTCCATGTACAAGCACAAGCCTCCTTTGCACACAGAAACAGGGAAATGCTCTTCCAGCTTATGTGCTTGGGATGCTCTCTTTCTCCATGTGATGGGGAAGCTGCTGATGTGGAGCAACCACTCGACGTCCTGCTACTCTCCAAACAGCTGCCTTTTTAAACAAAACCGCCATGACTGTGAGCAAACACTGCAGAGCCCACATCTCCCAACAGGCACAAGCCAAACAACCAGTCTTCCAGTGGCCACCACTCCTTGGGAGGGAGTGACACAGGATTAATTTCCCTTCCCTCCAGAGGAAACTCTTCAGTGTACGGAAACATTCCAGGAATTCAGATGAAAAACAGTTCCTTGGAGACCAATTAGGAGTTTGGATAGATCGCATGATACGTGCTGTTGTCTATGCAAAAGAAACTTGGCAAAGAAATCTGCTTGACCTGGGGGGGAGCCAAGGGGAGGGCAAGATATCAAGCATGGAAAACACTTGTCTCCTAAGAAAACATGCAAAGACAAGAATGGCAGAAGGGAAAGAATGGCAGCTCAGGGGCAAAGGGCAAGTGGTACTTTCCCGGTGTTATTTAGGAAGGGTCCATGACCAAAAGCAAGCAAGCCTCTGACACACCATGGTAAACCGTGGTGTGAGACAGAGCCCCAGGAAAAGCTGGGCTTTCCAGCTCTCCCAAGGTCAGCAGCCTTTGTGACATCATCATGCCTTCATTTAGATAAAAAAACCATACAATGACAACACCAGCAAAGCTCTCTGCAGGCAAACAGAGTGAACTCCGGAGCAGGAGATAACTGTATGCTAGAAATAAAGAACTCTAAATGGTTCCCCATCCAGAGGAAAAAGAAAGTAAATCAGCAATTCCCTCCTGCTGGGTTGCAGGGTCAGCCTTGTGCTGCAGTGACAGCAGCGAGCCACCCGCCCACCCCCAGCACAGGGCAGCCCTTGTCTTTGCCACATCAAAAGCTTCCAGGCCTCACCCTGTGCCCTTTTAACACCAAGCCCTCTCTTCCCATGCAGAATGAGTGTATGTACATCCCGTGCTGCAGCTGCTCTGTGCCAAAATCCAGCCTGGGGGCACTGGTGTGACTGGTGTATCCCGGATCCCCAGGAAAGGCTGGACTTTGCACATGAGTCTGATGTGCCCGGTTACCACAGCCAGCACTGTCGTTGGCAGACTGAGAGAAGTACTCGTTCCTTGAGTTCTTTCTGACCTGGAAGGCTGTTGTTTAATTGCAGCCTGGTTGGAAAGGGTCACATAAAATCAGGAAGCAAGAAATACTGCCTTTGGAAAAGGGAAGGAGATTGAACTTGCCGCCAACAAACTTCTTTTGAAACTCCTGGATAATTTTCAGTTTCAGAGAGAAGGGGGGTGGAAGGAGTTCTAGAGAGCAGATTGCTGGCTCCCATTATGGAAGCAAGCTTAATAAAATTCATAGAAATATTGGTGGTTCTGCTATGCTGTGCCAAGAATATGTTAGAATAAAACCTTCTGAGCAGAAGGGAGAGATATGTCATCTTAGCCTCAATATGAAAGATCAGCCTTCATCTCCTAAAGCCTATCTCTAGGAGCAGGAGCTAACACTTGCCTTCCCTTCAGAGCAGGTCTCCGCACAGCCTGCCTCGCAGAGTTCATCTCTGTCGCAGCCTTGTACAAATGGTACTGGGATGACCCTGGCTCACAAAGAAGTGATAAGATAAAAGAATAAAGAGGGAGGCATTTTTTTCTTGCTGGGGTTTTAGTGACATTCCAGTGCAACAAACTGGCTCAGTTTCCTCCATGGGAAAGACACATCAAGTTGCTTTCGATCGACCCCACCCTACCCTCAGACCATGAAAATATGTATCTGGCCACACCACAGCACTGCCTTCACCTCCCTTTTCTAATCCACCATGCCAAAGCAACAGCCAGTAAACAGCAGGGAGCAAAACAGACACACCGGCAGAGCACTGCTGTCAAGAGCGAGCAGATCTCACTTTCCAATCCTGCTCTCTTTCCCCTTGAGCTTGCTCTGCTGGTAACAGGAGGAGGGAGAGGAAAGCTCTCACACTCATTTCTCGGAGCTTATTTTGGGAACTGAACAGCCAGACCCTTGGGACCAGAGCTGGTTGTTTGCACCGCATTGATCCTCTTCCAAGGCTTTCTTTAATCTACTGAAATGCCTTTCTAAGTGTGCCCTGCACTCGTAGGTTTATAAAGTTAACCACAGCCAGGAAAAGCAAAGGGTATGTGCACACTTGCCCTCTTCCCCAGATGCTGATCATGTGTAAGCTTGGAGCTGTAGCTTGACTTTGGTTTAAGGACCTGCATGTCCACAGCTGCACCCAAATGTAGCTGCTGTCCCCCAATTAACAGTCTGTCTCTCTGCAGCCCTCACCTTGGTTATTGTCAATCTACCTCAAATTTCCAACCTGAAAACCCTAGGAACCATTTGCATTGTAGAAAAAGAGTTCTCTGCCCTTCTCCCTCAGGTCTTTCTCAAGGCAGGTAGCAAATTCAGTGAAGCCAGCACCTTTATTCAGACCAGGCCCCAACTCTAAAAAATGGTTTGCTAGTGAAGCCTCTCAACCAGTTTGTTATGTCAAATCTGTTTCAGCTGAGAAGGTAAAACAAAAACCTGCTCTGCCAGCACACCCACCCCCTGTGAGATGACAACCAAGCCAAGCCATGGTTTCCCACTGCCAGCCCTAGCCAGGTTCATTCATCTCTGGGACCTGAGCACAGATGCAACACAGCTCCCCTGGCTGCGAGGGGCCTTGCCAGGCTGCCCACAGCAAGAGGGAAAAGCAGTGTCACCCTGAGCAGATGAGTGTGACAACACACACCAACTGCAACCTACTACACTGGAAGGAGCCAACTCCAGACTGACCACGACTGTGCAACATGAACAGCTCAATCCTCTTGGAAAGGCTCATCTTTTACTCCAGGGTCTCACAGAACAGTGATGTCCCTGGTATGCAGTTTGTTAGAGTCCCAAAAACCTGATAAAACCTTGAACTTTTCTAAACCCTCCCTCTGACATTAGTTACTCAGATGTTATTAGTATCTTCCCTGCCTTCCTGCCCTGAAAATTGCATGTTCCTACACAGACCAACAGAGACAAGATTCCCTGAACGCCAGTTATACTCTCAAGTCATCAGGGGCTGCACAGAGCTGAGCTATTGCCTTTATCAAAATGATTGTAGCCACCCAGGCATACAAGAAAGCAGAAGAGAAAGCAAGTGCCTGTGTCCTCAGAGAGGAAGGACTGCCCAGGCACTCCATCAGCCTCAAAGTTTCAGAGAAAACATGTGCTTCAGACTCCAGGAGTGCACTGAATAAGGGTGAGAATTCTCCATGCATCAGTTTCATGGACAGTCAGCAATGACAGGGGCATAGGATGATAAGAAGAAAGGGAGGGATAACTTACCTGCCAGGGGCTGCCCAGAGCAACTTTCTGAGACAAACATCACCTCCATGACACACCATCACCACCACACTGACCAAGCCTGTGCCATGGTGCTACTAAAGGCATGGAATAATCCTGGGAGGAAGTAGCCCATAAAAACAAGTTGGTGCTTTACTTACCTCTTCTGTCAGGACTGTACAAACAGGTCACCACGAGAGGAGAGCACAGTTCCTCACTGCTTGGAAGCCAGGCAGTGCAGAGCCAACCTTTGGCCTGGGTAAGGAAAAATGAAGGAGCCCCTGAGAGTCCTTTTGAAAATAAAGCCATGCTGCTTTTGTCAGTTGGTAACAAAGAGGCCACAGCCTGAGCAGATATAGTGAAATAGACTATTTTATTGCTGCACACATGCTTACACATTTCTCCTTAAATATAATGTTGCTCTGATAAATTTTACAATCTTTTTATTTCAGCAAGTGGCTAGTAGTAAATAAAAAGGACAGAGGCAACAAAACACAAAAAACACTGACAATGGGAAAAAAAATCAGGTTTTTATTTTGTGATAAAATCATTTGCAGCAAGAATAAAGTGAATTTAAATCTAAGTTTTGTCCTGGCTCATCTTAATTAGAGAGCTTGCCTGCATGCTGACCATCTGCTTATGCATGCTTTTGGACAGCCCCGTTTTGCCAAAAGGGATGGGGGGCGGTTAAAGGATCCCAAGTAATTGGACAATTTAATGGACCTCACAGATGTGACCACTAAGTGCACGCAGACAGATGAGACAATTGCTTGGAAGACCACATGGACTTGCACTACTCAGGAGGCAGATCAAAAGGCCACACTGACCTTTCCTCCCACATGTACCACTGCAGCCTCACTTCCTCCACGACTAAGGATGCAGGAATGGAATTATTCAAGAGCAGCCATATGGAAAATGCTTCCCAGCACTGCTGCCACTCCTCTGCCTCTCTCCTGCTTTGCCCACTGCCAGAGTCCATGTGCTTTAGCAGCTGAGGCATCTGCAGAGAAAAGCATTAGCACATTCTTTGGTAATCCTGCTTCTGCACCTCGCTCAGTACAAGCAGAAGGCAAAGGCCACGTTCTGTTCTCCAGGGGCTCCTTGCAAGCCTCGTGCAGGGCTGTCAGAGTCACTGCTGTGGAAAGCCAACTACTAAGATGTCAAATGCAGAATTTATGCTGGAGGAGTAGAAGGGATGTGATAAAACTAAACATCCTGCTTATGTTCAGTGTCATCTCCAGCCATACAGGGAGGAGGACTGCACACAAACTGAACCAGCTGGGTTTAGCTGTTTCTGTAGCATGATGTCAGGAGCCTGACACTCCACTCAGCGAGGAAACAAGTAGTTCTGCTTTCATCCTTCTTTCACCAGAATATATGGGACTTCAAATTAAAGCTTTCCTAACAGCCCTTCTCCTCCTCAAATTCATGGAGATGCCTTTATCAGTACAAGCTGTGCTGAGCTCTTTGGGGTCCTGTAAAAGCCACACTAAGCTTAGAGATGGACATGTAGGTACATTCAGCAGGCCACACAAAGAATGCACAGCTCCACTCCGTGTCACCATCCCAAACAGAAACACGCTCCTGCTGCTTCCACACAGCAGCACACTCCTGCAGGGACACATCTCTTCCCTCATACTAATATGGCTGCACAAAACAAACTACAACTCTGCGCACTTCGTCACAAGCATTTTGAAACAGAATTGAAGCATGTCCTGCTTTAATAGCTCTGCTGCCACCATTCCCTGCCCCAGAGACTTGGTATGCAAGAGACATCAGTTAAACCCAGATGACAAAGTGCACAAGCATCTGGGATTTAGTTATACCAATGAACTTCAGCCCTGCTCCCCCCATCCCAGCTCTGTCCCCAGCTTCTGTAAAGCTCAGTCCTGATACATGATTTTGCCAAAGTGCAGCTTCTCCCAAGTACAGTGGCCAAAGCCCAGTGTCCCTTCCTCACTGCAACCGAACCCAGTCTGCCTAGGGCAGCTGGTGCCCAGAGCCTGCCCATGTACTTGTCAACAGCTTCAACACAGGCCAGGTACAGGCAGGGTTTCTGAGCAGGGCAGCAAGGCTGCAGCTCTCACATGATGTGGGGTCATCAGTCTCTCACCTGGTGAGGTTAGCAAAGAAGAAAAACCCATCCTTCCAGTGTACCCACACCTGAAGCAAGTCCCTGCCAAACACCAGATCTCCAAACCCTTTCCTCATCCATGTGAGGCACCACCACCATTACAGAAAACACCCCAAAGCTGCAGGGGATCCATGCCTAGCTACCACATCACACAATAAAAGCACACCTGACACAGATTATTTAAAAATCTTGCCTCACAAAGTGACCAAAACGACATTATGCACTAGTAATGGCAGCCCAGTGCCCGTGCAAGATTCCCTACATGCTTCACTCAATGCCTCTTGGCCCTCCCAATGCCCAGCATGGCAAAGCACACCTGGCCTGCAACTTGGAGACCTGAGACTCTCCTAATAGTCATTCCAGAGATGGACAGGTCTGAGGCAGCCTATTTGGCAAGGCAAGCTTTATGCAGGGGTATTGCCTGCTGATTAGTGCTAATGAGAAAGAACATCAATACCCTCATTAGAAATCCAGGGAGACATGAACTAACACGACCTACTGCAAAATGCAGATTCAAAAACATTTGTTAGTACAAACAGTGAATTTCCTGGAGAATAATGAGGCTACAAGGCTCAGGGCTGAGCAAACCTAGAAGGCTGATGAGTGGGACAGCAGCCCTTTGAGGCCCCAAAAGACCCATTTTCCTTTTAAAAAAGATTTTCAGAGACCCCTCTTCCCTGACCCAACAGCAAGTCAGCTTTGCTCTACCACAACGGACAAACAGAAAAGTGCTGTTTCTGAGAAGATGTTCCCTTCCTCTGTTAGGAAGAAAAGGGCTGCTTTCCCTTCTTTCATGCACTGAAAGCTACTGCTTTCTAAGAATGGAAGGAGTCTGGTCTCTACTGTATTCCCAAAGATGCCTATTTAGAAAGCAAAGCTTTTGAGTCCTGAGCACTTCAAAGCAAAGAAAAGCTAGGGAAGACCTGGAAATCACCTGGTTTTGTTTTTCATCAAAGAACTAAAATAGCAAGTGAAGACAGTGCCTTCTACATAGTACCCCTGTGTCCCTGCTGAGGAAGCACGACCCATCTCTGCCAGTCTTAAACTGCTGACAGTGACAGTGCTAACATCCCTTCCCATATAATTATTTGGAGAGTTTAATCCAGTTTTCTTCCTCTGGAGATGGTAATTCAACCAATATTCTGGCATGAGCCAGTTTCAGAAGTGTGTTGTTGGGTAACAGAACAGGATGGGTCCTAATCCCAGGCAGTAGGAAGTCCCCAGAACAGCTCCTTCACCACTCCCAACAGCTCACAGTCTCCTGTCTGCACTGTGTCGTACAAAGGAGCAGCTACTGAATTGGGCTGAGCTTTGGGACCTACTTCTGAAAGAAGAAAAACCAAAATAAAATCAAACATAAACCAGAAATGTCCAGACATAAATAAATTAAAAAGAAATCATGCCTGAAAGTGGATGGGAAGGAGGACAAAGGATGGGAAGAGGGACATTCAGACTGGGGTGTTCTTGCACTCTGAGTGAACCCACTGAGGGCTATGCAGGCTGAATATGACAGGCAGAGCTTGCACACATCAGCACTCAAGCCCTATGCTGGCCAGGAGGTTTTCCAGAGCTTCAAGTTTCTGGTTGGCTTCCTCAATGGCACTGTAAGTCTGCACGTTGCTGGTGATGTGGAAGCGGATGTCATCCACCAGAGGAATGGAGTCAGTCTCCTGCCGTTCCTCGACAGCCTCTGCGTTCTCCTTCACAGCAGCTGCAAACTCCTCCAACTCCACCAGCTGGACAGGACGGACAAGAGAACCATTAGGAAAACAAGAAGACAGGTAAAGAGAGATGTAAAGAGTTGGGATAAAGGTCTCAGACACTGTTAAAGGGTTGCATAGAAGAAAAAGGAATGCTAAGGGTACATGGAGACACAAATCTTCCTACATCTCCCCCAGACACCCTTGGAGATGCATCCTGCTATCCATTCTAAGGAGGCAGTAATAGTCCAATAAACAGTCACTATTGTAAGCAAACTGCACCTCCAGCAGTGCAGCTCCAACATCCTCTAGCTAAACATCCCTAGCTTTGGTATTGGGGCACATGAATATACACAATATTCCCCCGAGAGAAGCTCCCTAGCAGGAATCAGAAGATGTTGCCAGACACTTTGGGGAAATGTAGCAGCCAAGACAGTGGGTGCTTGTGCTCAGTTCAGAAATAGGAGCCACAGATGATTACCCCCCTCCATGACTAAGCCCCCTCACCACCAGCAAGGCGCCTGCTCTGCTCTGTGCCCACCCTGACACAATTGAGTCACCCAGGAATGATTCTGCATCAGGTGCCCCAGGAACATGTGGTGAGCTGGAGGGTGAGAGGCAGCTTTCGTCTGTCTGCACTACTGAACTGTGCCTGGGCACAGCAGGTTGCTGAGCTCTGCTCTGCTACCACACTGCCAAAATCTCTTCCTGCTCCCATCCACAAGATGCTGGCAAGGGCTGATGTCTGAACAGCTGAGGTGGCTCCATCTGTGCCAACACCCTTAGGAAGTCACATTGCCACTGCTGGGCCCAAGGACTCCCACTCAAGCTAGAGATGAGGAATGCAAGGGGAATATGCAAGTAAAGCCCGACCCCAACACTACTTGGGACATTCAGCAGCTTTTTCAGAACTCAGAATCTGGCATATGTCTAACATCCCCAAGCTATGCACTGAACAAAGTAACAGCCCCAGAATCATTTCCTTCACTGTCTTCATATGCCAAAAAGAATTTCACACCTTTTAAGCTGCAGGTGAAAATGTTACATTCCATGCAAACTGTTCCAGCCATTTATAAAGATCTGCCTCAGGTTAAAAACACTCCATATATTCTAGTTTATTCATCCATATGGCAATTTTTTCAACAGGTCCTGAAACTTTAAGCTATAATCACTCAGGATAACACTTAAATGGAGACCCATAAAGAAAACTTCAGTGTCAAATTCATAACTTCTTGCAGTTCAACAGCCGATTTCCCCTGCACAAACCCTTACTATTCAATTTGTCATCCTGGAGATTAGAGATCACATTGATTTTTCCTTTCTATAGCATTATGCCAGGAAGAACTCCCTCCAGCAAACACTGAAAAACATTTTCTGTACAGACCTCCCCTGCACACACCGTTGGGTTCTCCAGGCTGCAGCTTGTGTATTCAGGAAACACCATGGCTGCTCGGGGCACAGTGGCTGAAAATTCAGTGAAAATCACCTGTTCCTGGTACTTCCAGAGGTTTTTGGGCAGGTTTTTCACCCCACAGTCCACAGGGATGTGCTGGACAGCCACCAGGATGTGGCTTACTGTGGTGACATCAGGTACTGCCACACTCCTCCTCCTCTGTTTTAACTCACCGTGTGCTTTGCTGTTTAATTGCTGCTCATTTTCAGGAAACACATTAATCCAGAACAGCAACCATTTACAGACCAAAGTACAACCAATAATCTTGTCTCTACAGCTCACTGTGCAGTTAGATTTATGGGCACCTGTGGTCAGTGCCACAGGGAGTGTTTTGGTACCTTCTCAATGATCTTTGCCATGTATTCAGTGCACTGGTCCTCCAGGCGGGTCAGCTGGAACAGCTTTGCGATCCTCCAGATGCTGATGATGTTGTCCTCATCGAGGATCTGAGCCAGGGTCCTGCCACACAGGCGCTTGAGTCCAGGCAGCAGGTACATGTCTGCCACACACAGCACGTCATAGGCATTTTCTGGGGACAGCTGGCAATGGAAAGAGAATTATTGTCCAGCTCTAAGCACATCGCTTGCCTCTGGCAAACTAAAGTGCCGTTTGACCCATTACTGGACAAGTGTTAACTATGGAGAGATGGGAGTTCAGTCTTTCAGGCTGGGTCGCCCTCTCCTACCACAGAGGAGCTTAAAATCCATCAGGAAGTTTCTCATTCTGCAGGTAACCCCTCTAGACAAGCACAGGGCAGTGCTGAAACACTGAAGTGCACCTGAAAGCTGGCTGCTAAGAAATGTTCAGTGTGGCAGTGGAACGAGATAGATTTTACCAGGCATACTTCAAAGAGACAAACAGAACAGCCTGGAAGGACAGAGAACCTTGTCCATACATTTTCCCTCCCATTTTATACTGCTGGACTTGTATTTTGTGAAAAACACACAAAATTCTCTCAAGTTCCTTCCTCAAACTGGCTCTGCTAACTCAGACAGCACAACCTCCCTGGCACAGGGGTACAACCAAGGACAGAAAACTGTACTCCAAATAAATTGTAAATGAGGCCCAACTAGGTAAGGAATATATTTGGCACATCAAATACTACTGGAGCTTTAACAGGCATTCACACTGAATTAAATTCATGTATCAGAGGCTCAGACTTAAACTGTTGTGAGTGGCCTTTAATATTTTCAGGTTCTTGAGTTAGAGAACCCTGTACTCTCTTGGGTACTTGCAAGTGATCAGAGGCTAAAAATGCTGTAGATAATGTTGGAGAAACCACCTCCAGCTTCATTCAGTCTGTTCCCCCTGGCCAGGAAACCTTATTTTAGTCAGCCATCTGCGTCACTAACCTGGAACTAGAGCCTCTCTCTGTTCCTGCTAATGTGAACTGCAAAGAGCACAGTTACCCACATCCTTTTCAAAAGCAGATCTGCAGGATGCAGCACGCGCTGGCCATGGAGTAGGCAACTCTCTTGCACTTAGAGACCAAGTCACACTGGTCTAGACTGAGCAATGGTACCTGGTTGCAGCATGGGCCACTGCCCTCATAACCAGCCAGCAGCAAACACACTGCTGTCCACATCTACACATGTGGTTGCTCACCCTGACAACCACAAACAGCAGATTATTTCTTTCCCCACAGCTGTCGGCACGCACGTTTGGAGAGAGCTCACAGCAAGTGCCTCAGCTGTGCAACACCCTGAAGCAGCTGTGCAGAAGAATGCAAGATGTATGAGAGGCACACTGTGAGGGCTGCATGCACAGCAGCGTGACAAAGCTCTTGGGGTTATTAATCAAGTGCTGCTTTGTCCCTTCATAAGCTTCAGGAACCTCAGAAGCTGGAGCCATTTGAGACAGCAGTATTGATGGCTACAGCTCCCAACTGCTTGATCAAAGACGAACCTGGCAAATGTTCCTCCAAAACCTACCCTTGAGCACACACAAATATTCTGTTCAGCAACTTCTCTTTGTGACTGGAACCCTTCATATCCTCTGCATACACTCTTCCCCTCAGCTGCAAACACTGTCACTACTACAGGGCAGAGAGACACCACAAATCATTTGGAAGAAGAAATAAGGAATTAGGAGTGCTGATACTTGGTTGAAGAATTGCAGGACACGGAGAATACTCCATGTATAAGCTATATTCCTGTTTTCCTGACAATTTTTCCTGGCAGTTTCTCATGATAGATGAACTCTCTGCAGAAGCTCATAGCTTGGCTGCTTAATTTGAAACTCAGGGTGTGCACCATTCTGCAAAGAAAACACACGAGCAAGACCCTTTCAACTCCTAAACACTGTTGTTGGTCTGTCCTCCTGCTCCAAGCCCAGACAGGGCAGCTGAGGCACCCCTTGGAAAGGAATCACTGCTGGGGAAACATCCTTCCTGTGAGTCATCACAAGGAAGGCAGGCAGACTGGAGAGGTGCAAGGGAACAGGGTCACGCTGTGGTGCAGTCACAAGGTCAGGTTCACAACCCCAAGCAGCTTTTTTCCCTCTCTGCCTGTCCTTTCAGTGCATGGCTGAGGGAAGAGTGCAGACAAGTGAAGGACCTGCCCTCTGGCATACCAACGGCAATCCTGCTCTTGCTGCTTGCATAACACATCTCTCCCTACTGCTGACTGGAGGTGAACAGCTCAGCAGAAACAAGGTCACAGCTGTGTGCACTCCCTGAACGTGGCACCTACCCCAGAGCACAAACACTGCCCGGGGGAAGTGGCACTGGCAGGTGCAGCAGCGTCTCCGATCGCTGCCCTCATGCCAGAATGTGTACTCAGATCTTGTAGCAAGACCTGCTGAAAGCATTTACCACAAAACCAAAGCAGGAAACTAATTAAACACTGGGGTTTGCTGCACCTTCCATTAGGCTGAGAACTAGGTATGTTAGGGCCATTTTATTACTGCCTGCGATACTGAGCACAGCAAGGCGTTGGTCTCCCAGTGGAACCTCTGCCCACCCCAGCAATAAATAACTCTGGAAATAATGACTTGCTACAAATGGAAAAGTAGGCTATGATGCCAAGAGTAAATAAACAAAATCTCTCAACCTTTCCACATCTCTAAATGTGTTCAATCTGCCATCTACTGGCAGCTGCTCCCCTTATTCTTCCACAGAGCCCAAGAGGGAAAGCGGCAAAGTCCTGCATTTATTTTGTCAATAAAAAATGTGCAACCTAATTTCTGGACTGTTATTATGAGATAAAAGACTAGGGATTTCCTCACAAACATCATGCACATGAACTAAAACCCTGCCTGGTTAACAGCATGTCTCAGTATGTGGGTTCCTGAGACAAAAGTGAGGAAGCAGAGTAGGTAGAAGAATTTAAGAATGCACACACACACATCCTTCTCCAGATGTTGTAGAAAAACACTGCTGAAAGCACCTCAGCACCAACCAGCACAGAAGGAAAGGACCAATGGCAGCCTCACCTCTGTATCATCACTGTAGATGTAGTAGAGGACCCGGATGAAGATGTCTTCTGAGATGTTGTGGAGTGTCACCACAGGGATGCTGGGCTGTGTCTGCAGCTCCTCACTCTCACTGAAATGGTCTTCAAGGAGGGCTTTAAAATAATCACTGCGACCACAGAAAAATGCCTGAAGAGGGAAGAAAAACCAAAACTCACTGCACCAAACCAAAGGGCACTACCAGCTGGTATCAGAGCAGCTCAAAGATATTTCATAAGTTCAGGCCCTGTAACTCTGATTTTCCCTCTGTTTTGAAGCTAACATCTCTAACATTTCTCCATACCTTATTTCTATACATGCCCACTCTCTCTCTAAGAGATTTGAAAGTAGCATGGCATTAGGGCAGGAGCTTGAGTTGAGTTTGGATCTCAAAATTTATTCTTACTGCTGTTCACTCGCAGATCAAAATTCCACTCTCCAGACACTGAACTCACAAGCTAGCAGCAGATTTTTCAGCTGTGAATGCTGTAACTAAACCTATAAATTTATCTCATGTCTGCAAGAAAAGTATGTTTGCTTCTTGGTTAAATGCTTTAAATGTAGTCTTCCAGCTGCAATAAGGCTTTTGGTTTTGCAACTGAAGAGGCAATGCTGCTCCTGCAGCATAAAAGGAGTGGGGGACAGAAGTAGACTTGACCCATGGCAAAAAGGGAGAGGGAAGTACAGCACAAGCACATACCTTATGGCACAAGAAGTTGTAATCCTCCACCCGGAAACACACATCAGGACAGCTGTTAAAGTTGTCGGTGCTGTCAAATGGCAACTCCCCAAAACCAACCTAGGAAGAAAAACCAGAAGCCCCTGCCTTTAACATTCATTCCTTAAACACACTCAGGGTCCCGAGTTTGGACTCCATGGTCTTCCCAAGGAGGAAACTACCATCCACCTACTCCTTCAGCACAGTGCAGAGTACCAGAGATGCTCTGAATACAGATTTCAGTGTAAGGAACTGAAGAACCTACACTCTTGACAGAGGTATTTATGGTACAAGTTAGAGCTGCCTCCTTTATGCATGGAAATTTCATGATCTTTTGGAAGGTATTTCTGTGCCAAATAACAAGGCAGATAACCAAGTGGAGGCAAAATTTACTTCATCTACTAGGTATCATAAGCATACTAGAGTTTAGGACTAGCCTTGTACTGTGTAGATGTAGTATCATATAGATTACATCAATGTATACACAATTTGAAATGGTTTGGCTACAACTGCCTCACTTGAATAATCCAACATTGCTAAAGCACATTTTAGATTTCTGATTTGAATTGCAGCCAAAGATATTGTTGTTGCAGTACTAATACTCTAGTGAATTATTTTAACACCAATGCACCTCCACCCAGTCCCACATGCCAACCATGGCAGCGGACACAAAAATCCCAAAAAACTGTTGGCCTTATGTTACTTTAAAATGACACTTCCAAGTATCTTGACTTTCACCTTATTCATTATACAGGGTAATTAAATTGTAAAAAAAAAAGTTTCTATTCACAGTCATGTAACCAACACAATCTCTGTAAAGAGAAGTTTCCCCTGTTTCTTCCTTTCCAAGCACATGCCCCTGAGCTACCTGAGTCAAGAGTAATTTATTCCTGCTGTTTCTCATCCATGAAAACCACACCCAGGTTTGCACCTGGGAAAACCCTGGGCTGACCACAAAGATCATTCTCACAATCACAGACTATCTAAACACCATTTCCAACATGACTGCCTCCATTCTGACTGAAAGCAACTGATTTTCAGCTTTACTGAGGAGCCAGATGACTCCTCCCTCCTGAGCTAAACAAAGACACAGCCTGCAATACACTGGGTTGGTGCTCTCAGCCAAGCTCAGCTCATACACAGTGAGGTTTCTCACAAAATAGGTCCTCAGATGTGGCAAGGCACCAAGCTGGCAAAAACTCACACCACCAGTGAACATGGCAATCTGGACACATTTACCGAGCTCTTTGTCCATCCACAGCAACATTTGGCAGCTCCCAATTCCTAATGAAAGGAGAAGCCCAGTGACAGTCAAATTGTGCACATGGCTGTCACAGTAATGCTGGCTCTCCATAGCACCTCTCTCCTGCGAGTCCTGCTTCACTGGGAAACTCCCATTGCAGAAGACTTGCAGCAATTCAAGGAATGCTGCCCACCTGATATAACACCTGCTTTTCATACAGCTGTAACACAAAGGGCACCTCCAGCAGAAGATGAGATCAGATTGTCCCATTTGTAGATTCTCCACCATGCTATTTTACTGTTACCTGTGTCTCATGTTTCAAGGCTTTGGTCCTTGGTTCTAGACAGGGCCTGGGGACCTGCAGCCTCACTCTGCGGCAACATGTTACAAACACCAGCATCATGATCCTACTGCCCACTCTGTTTGCCTTGCTACTATCCCCACCTTAAGTGACAGTTTCTATGTCCTCTCCTAGAAATTCTGACATGACTTTGAAGGAAACGAATTTGCAGGCATATCACAGGTAAAACAAACATATAAACAGGCTTTGATAAGATGTCACCACTCTGTGGCACAGGAATTTTATTCGACACAAACTCTTCATCTCCTACATGCATAACTTCTTTGTGCTCCTTTCATTGTCCAAAGGTAAATCCATAAAAGGAATCCATCCCTCTGGAATGGACACTGGAGTTTTATTTGTCTCAGAGTTTGTCTTCCTGAACTAGAAACTCCTTCAGGTTCAATTTTCTGCTTCTAGCCTTGCCTGGTCCCCACTCTGATGCTCAGGTTTACAGAGTCATTTCCAATTCAACTATAAAAGCAGGTTCACAGCTTTGTCTCTTCCATTCAGCGTGAAGTGGCTTTGCAGAATTTTCCCTTTTACTCCCTTTTCAAGTCTCCACTACTTCTACTCTCCTCCCTTGTCATGCCTGAGGAATTTAATCTCCCTTTCAGGATCTCTCTGCAGAAAATTGGCTTATTTCTCCCACCACCCCTATTCTCACAACCTCCTTCACATGCCTCTGTCCAGGCAAAGCACAGCTGTCAAAGTCAAGTATGCTGCCCAGGAAGCACAACACAGCCTAGCCTACAAAGTACAAACACATTCCCAATAACTCAAACACCATACAGAAATATTCTCAATCCTAAAGCATAAGACTGCTTGAACATTTCCAAGGATCTTCCAGCCATCACATGTGGAGGACCAAGTCCTCACTGCTACAAATTTCCTATTAGACCTTAAATAGAAATGTTGCTGGAGGCAAAAACATACAAAACAAATCAGTGGCAGCAATTTGTACCTTGGTCAGATTATCTCAGCAAGAAAACTGTAAATAAATTACAACACAAAATGCAGGGGTTAGTGATCCAAGAGAAGATTAGCAGCTCATAACCAGATGCAAGTGAATTTGATATAAAAAAAATTAAACTGGAAACACGTTGTAAATAGTTCAATTAATCTGTCCCTGCCAAATGGGGAAAGCACAGGAGTAACTGCCATGAACAACCACAGGACACAGGTGCAGTCAGACAAGATGGAACCCATCTACTTCTTTCAAACTTCCTATGTGTTAAAAGATTTGGGTTTACCCCAAAAGTGACAAATGGTCACTTTTTTGCAGTCACACCAAATGTCAAAATAAATAAAGAAATTTTTTATTTCTTGGCAAACTCTGATTCTTTTAAGTCTGATTTCATCTTTGTTTGAAACATAAGATCTCACTTAAAAGGTACTTGAAAAACAGATACAAGAAAACAATGTGCAGACACTCTCATATACTGGAAGCCCTGGAGTTTGTAACTCAGAGGTCAACTGGCAGACACGAGATGAAGAGCCAGGCAGGCAGACAGTGGGAAGCCACATGGTTTTTGACAGCTGCCAGGCTTTTGATGATATTTTACTTAAATCTGTCACTGCAAAATTTTATTGCAACAAACAGAGGAAGCAGCTGTTGTGGTCAGAAGAATCACAGCCATTACTACTCTAAACCAACACAGAGACAACAACCACACTTGCAGAAGCAAACACCAAAAAATACAAAAAAGGCTTTCAGGCATAAACAAGGAAGAAAAACAAGTTACCAGAATTATAAACGTGTTTAAGATTTCAAAGAATAGTTTTCACTTGAGAAAATAATAATGCACTGTAATGGATATCAAATGTTCATTATAGTTTTAGTCATATAATGTATTACTGAACTATGAAACTGGTATGCACAACTTCCTGCATCATTCAAGTATCAAAGACATTGCATGCAAATTATTTGTTCATATTGAAATAAAAAGCTGTATACATCCCCCTTTAATATAATATGGCATTGCATGACATGCAGCAGTTCCAAATGTTTCTTGCCAAATTCTGGAAATTCTGGCTTTTATCCAGAAGCTGAATACCTACTTTGCCCTGCACAGGCTGGAAAAAAAATAATGCATGTTTCTCTTGAGAACACGGACGTTTGCACGTGACTATTCAGTTATCCCTGACATTTTAGGTTACATAGTTTGTATACTATTCCTTGTATGGCAACAAACTCTGCAAGAACGAGGATGTGCAATGTCTCTGTCCCAGAAAAAAAACATGCCTAATTCAGAGAATTTAACAATTTGGAAGCACTTGGATGAGATATAAATGGCATCAGGATGAAAAGCTTTGTTCATATATTCTTTGTAAGCTAACAAAAAAGAAAGTAGTGAGAGAGAAAAAATGGAACCTTTTATAATTTACCAGGCTTAAACAAAGCACCTACCTGTGTGCATGGTACACAAATTTTCTAGAAAGCAGGTCTGTGCCCATGCCCACTTTACTTCTACAGCCATAACAAGAATACTGCTTGCCTTCATTCTGATCTATGAACACAGCAAGCAAATCACAGCTCACAATTCACAGTCCTGTCAGATGATTACATTATTCCAAGTTTCCTGTTTTCCTTCCAGCTCCTATTCTGTATGAAAAAATGAAAAAGGAAAGTGTTTCTAACCTGCTAGAGGAACAGCTTAACCCAACAAGAGCATGTTAAGGTCTGGAAACAAGCAATTGAACAGGATGTATTCTTTTTATTTGTGAAGGGCCTTAAAATTCATGTAAATCTCACTGTTCAGGGTCCTTGATACTTTTTTTTAATTCCTGGGGAGGTAATCTGAGGCTTACTTATAGTATCACCTCCCTTTGAAGCCCACAACACACAGAAAAGCATATTGAAAGCAACAAACAAATGCACAGTTATTTGGAGAAGGCGGGTTATGTAGGAAAGATTTCTGCATTGGTAGTTGTAAGCTTGATGGAGAACAACTCCCTCTATAGAAAAATAAGTCTGAGAAAAACCAGTACAACACATGTTGGCCTATTAAGGTAAGAAAACCTAATCCATGTACAGACACACACACGTGCTCTCTTGCACCAGGCAGGAATATTTTGCGGGAGACAGAAAAAAGGCAATAACCTTCACTCAGTCATACAACTTCTGGGCACAGCAGCTACCAAAAAACGAGTCCACATTATTAAACACAGTCGTTGGTATGAGAACGAGAGAAAAAAAACCCCATACATAAGACCAATACCAAAATTGATATTAGAGAAAATACCAGATGCAGGGAGAATGAAGACCATTAATATTTATCTTGTTCTTCTGTGACTGGGAGAGAAGATCCATATATATGATCCTAACTAATAATATTGATGGTATTTTTACATAGTGATCATCAACCTGGGGGGCTACTTCTAAGGGTCAAGACATAGTTAGGAAAAGCAGAATTATTGCCAGTCAAGTCAAATTCTCTTCAGAGAAACTCGCAATTCATTGGGAAATATTTTCAGGGTTTGAAAGTATCTCTCTGCTGCAGCGTCAGCTCCCAGCAAGCCACATTTCACCTATAAGTCCCTTTGGGTATCAATGCCTGCTACTAAAACACTTCTAATTCTCAAGAAGGATGGAACAGAGAAGAGCTGAGGGTGAATTCTTGTTCCATTGTAGTCTCTGGGGAAATCCCCACCAACCACATGAAAAGGGTTTTATTTACCAAGATCCCTGCTGGGGGGAAAATCCAAGGGGAAGGACCAGCACTGACAGCCCCATCAAACAATTTTTCAGCACTTCCCAGCAACAAAAGCCTTTCAGCATTTGGAGCACAAGAAAACAGGCAAGCACTAAACTCTAAATGGCAAGAACATGACTGAACACATGTGACCAGATATCCCAGCCCCAGAGAGAGCAGAAGGAGTAGAAATGCTCCCTACCCGCAGTTCAGCTGGCAGGGCGCAGTCTGCCAGAAGAGCCAGATCTTCCTGCAGCCGGCAGTTACCTGTGGGCTCAATCGTCAGCACTTTCACACAGGTCCCTGGCTTGGAAGAGACTGGAAGAAGCAAAAAAAACAGAAGAGCAGAGATGCCTAAATTCCTCTATAAACATTCCCATTTAGATAAAAGACAGCCCAGGAAAACTGATACTGCTGTTCAGCTTTTACAGCAAAACACACAACTCTTCTACCTAAAAACACACTCAGCACCCCTCGGTACAGCTGGTGAGCAGGGTGAGAATGGGATGCACGTACTGTTGCCTCTCCTCAAACCTCCATTTAATTCCTTAAGATGGAATATCAGCTGTGGGAAAACAGAAAGTTGTCACAGGTGTATTTCAAGCCCAACTTGATCTCTGCAATCCAGGTCATCAATTATAGCTGAGGACCATGGACATGGAGAGGGCTGCCCTGATCCCTGCAGGAGCCACTCACACACTGCCTTCCCCAGCTGACCACCTCTACTGCTGCAATGTCACCTAAGGTGACGCCCGTGCCAGGGAGTTTTTAGTTAAAATTAATCTGCTTCTGTGCCTCTCTGTTCTGCCACATGCTCTCAAGGGTCTCATTTCAGCTGTGCCATCCTAACTTCACTGCAGGCAACAAAGGGATTTATTAGTGTTTAGCCATTAAGTTGCATGCACAAATCTGTCCTCTATTTTCTATCTGTACATTTCCAAAGCACCAAGACTCCCAAAGCACCTGGACTCTTGAATGTGCCTGTGTTCTTTGCAAATGTTAAAAAAGCAACTCTACCACCAAAGAGCTTAAATAAATCATTCAGAGAGGGCAACTTCATTTGATTTTTTCTGACTTAAGTGTGTCTTCCTGTCTTGCCCTATCAGTCTACTCAATAAAACAGCCCAATAAAGGGAAAGCAAAATACACAATAATACTTCAGTGGCCTTGCCATGACCAAAGTTGCTGTGGAGCTCAAAGAAGTCAACCTTAACTTCAAACAAGCAGCAGCCCAAAGCACACTCAGATAATGTGTTACGATAACACCACCAGCACAGCCTTTCTTCTTTCTGGCCAGCTCCTTTCCGCAGCTCACCACCTCAGGGTTATTTCCAGGTCAGCATGATTTGAGGCAATGACTGGATCATGCAAGATGTCCCAGAATCCCTGGTATATAGGGGAACATGTGACAGAACACAGAGTACCACCGGAAAATGCAAAGTTGTGGTGAGGAAGGCTTGAGATGCTGTTGGGAGCCACAGAGATGCAGTTAACTCCAAAGCACTCAGAAGACTTCCTGACAGGTGTGATTCATGGCATTAAAACCCCTCACAGGTGAATCATGCCACCTTGAGACCTCATTTCTCCTGACATTTCGCACAGCATCACATGAGTTCCATCAGATGACTCCACTGGGTCGTGGGCGAAACAAGACCACAATGTGCCACAAAACAAGTTCTCCACCCCCTCCTCCACATCACTGTGCACCCTTCAGATTTGCCACCACTGTACCTCAAAATAGGCTGCATATCCCAGAGAGATTACTGGAAAGGGAAGGATAATCTACCAACACAAAGCAGCCAGGTACCATGACTGTCACACACAAAGCTCATCAGCTCACTGTGCTCTATTAGCATGAAACACTACCCTAGGATAGATGACTTCCAGGGTAAATAAGCCGAGAGGAGAGCCAGTACCAACAAAAACCAGACTGAGTGCATTTTCTCAAAGAGCCCTGTCCATGTACAGACCAGCATGAGAGAAGGAAATTTCTCACTGTGAAATTAGAAATTCTTTCTGGCAGAGAGAATAATTTGTATTTCTGTAGTGCTTATTGTAACAGTCACCAGATCAGTCAGGCTCTGTAAGTGCTAATGGACTCAGCAAATTCTAAGCAGTAGTCAAGGCAAAGAGTTCTTCTCATGGGATCCACAGAGCACCTGTACACTTTCACAGTGACACACAAAAGAACAGCTGATTTGTCTGAGAAGCAGACCTATTCAGACACTGCATCTCTCAAATACAGGAGCACAGCATCTGGTATCACATGCAAATCCTTTCTAATAGTGACAACAAAAACCAAAGTGGTGAAATAGGAATAAGCTGTTGGCCGCAAGCAAGCAGCAGGAACCATGACCTTGTCTCAAGAAAGAGGAATGAAGGGGGTTCTGAAAACATAAACAATGCAAGGAGCTGAAGGGAACAACCCAACTATGGCTGAAGTTGAGAATGGAGGATTTCATTTTTCTTCCCAGTCTAGCCCAGCTGCATAGCACTGAACATCACCTAACAATTCATCAGCTGCCTTGGTTTTATTGCTCAGTACTTCTCTGTAGTCCTCTCTTTAAATTGAGCCAACGCACCACAAAAGAGAGCCGCAAAAAGAGCGGCAAAAGCCACACTAAACTCCCAACCCCTTGAAAATGATGCCACTCTCAGATACACCCTCCTCCCAAGGCCACAATAGGATATAACCACAGATCCTGTATATCCAGTATCTCTGCTACAAAGGCGAGCATCATAAACTTTGTTCTCACTCTTTTTGCCCTAAAACATGTTGAAATAACTGCAGAACATTTAATTTCTAATACATACATTTCTAAAGGAAGAATTATGGCTTCATCAGGACATATTGATTGAGTTCTTCCAAACACTGCAGTAGTTTTTTCTTATTACAGTCACAATACCCACGTGGGTAAAATAGGCAGGCATTCACACCCAAGTGTAGCTCAGGTGAAACAGAAGGCACTGGGTCATCCTCCTCCTAAACTACTGCCTGTGCAAGCCAAGATTCTAAGTGCTTTCAAAATACCAATTAACTCTAGATAATGAGATTGCAGAGACTGCAGTTATTCAGTGGAGCTGCAGAGGCTTGAGTTCATGTTGTTTTCACATTTCAACTTCATAATACAGATGCAAAACCTGACTTTGCTCTGCAGACCTGAATCAGATGTCTATTCCACACAAAGCACTTTGAACAGGCAGAGGTTTCTAATGCACTTGAAGCAACATTACAGTAATGCTGTGTCAAGTGCCAGAGGTGATGTGATCTAAGATCTTTCCAATTTTTAACTTGTATAACTCTTACATATATTGATTTCTGCAGAATTAGTTTTCCTGGCTTCTACATGAGATGTGATATACGAAGCAAACTTTTAACAGACCTATCAGCAGTTCTATTTGTTTGAATTCAACCTGTCATAAATAAAAATCAAGCCCAGTACTTCCATCAGTGCTTTACACCACCCATTGATTATGTTTTCTGTCAGGTCTTAGAAATGAAGAACAGCTGTTCCCACCCCAAAGAACACAGAAATTAAATTGTCTGATGCATCCAGGAAATTTGCACTACATTTCCAAGTGGAGGTTGTATCTGAAACTTCCAACTAACTTGAAACTTTATTTCATCATTTTCCATTTTAAACCCCACCAAGAAGTCAGCTTTCCTGCAGTTCACAAATTTAAACACCTTATTTTCCTCCCACAGTACAATATGAGATTTAACTAGACAAATTAAGGTGGAATGGTCGTCTCTAGTGTCTCAGCTAGATCCTGGGGAAAAAAGATAAAAAGCAAAAAACACATCTCCAGTATCTCACTGAATTACTGTGACATCAAAAGATGCCACAAGATATTTGTTACCCGATTGTCTGAGTAGTCTTTATTTTATATTCGTTCACTGCTCCCCTATTCCACCACTTAATTAATATTAATACAAACTGGTATCTCACACTTTTTGTAGCAAGAAATGTATTTTTCATCTCTTTAGATCCATGTTTACATGGTAGAAGTAAGACTTACAACGCAGCTTCCGTAAGGACTTGCACCCTGTTCTACATGGGAACAGCTGTAACACAGTGATCTCATATCCCCCCACCACCAAACAACTGCATGCTCCTAAGGAGAAATACACATATGGTAGTATCTTCCACGAGATTGGGGAGGAGGAATTCCTTGAGCCAGAAGTATTCTCTCTATCAGTTAAGCCCTGCAACTTCACGAGGCTGAACAATCACAACTGATATTCAAAAGAGAAAGGTGGAACAGCCAGACCCTTACCTCTTAGATGAGGGAAGAAGATGCTATTGACTTTAAAGCCACAGACTGGAGTCTCTTCTCAAATAAAAACTAACTTGACTGAAGTAAAGGAGTTAGCTCAGAGCATGAAATGACAATCAGATGTTTTCAGCCTGAAGGCTGAAATGACCCAATAGTTTTTTTTTACTTTGTGCCTAACACCACTTTGCCCTGCTTGTCCTGTTGATTCCTCTTCATGTGCCCTTTAGCTTGAGCTAAGGAAATGACGATAAACTCCAAGTGTTGGTTTCCACACAATAAGCTTATGTCATGATCAGAAGCTATCTGAATAACAAAAAGTCCTTAAATAGAGGATTATGTCATTTAAGGTTTGGCACATCCATGTATTATTAATACACAGACACTTTCAGAAATAATTCTCTGCTTCTAAAAGAAGTGTTATATTTCCCTCTGCACCCATTTTGGGCCAATTATCAAACATTTTACTTTGGTTAGGGGTCAGATAAATGCAGAAAATTACTTTTAACTGTACATATTTTATCTCCTCAGGGATTTAAACAAGCTCTGCTAAAAGTCTCTTTCCAATATATCCCACCATGCTCCACTGAATGTCTGGCAACCACAGCAAAGTCCTGCAACCACTATAATGAAAACACTCAATATAAATTGTAAACATGCATGTGTCAGAAACCACTACAGCCGCTCGACAGAGAGACCATGACTGAAAACTTCCATGCAAACATGGGAATTCCACAACAGAATCATTTTCTGGAAGCCTCAGGAACACTGTGAAACATCCACCATCACGCCTTCCTGTTTCTCCCTGAAAGGGCAAACAGGCACAGCAGAGACAACAGCAGGTAAAATGCTTACCAAATTCATAGACTTTTTTACATTTGGTCTCCAAATCATCTATGAGGTCCTGCAGCCGACACTGCTTGGCTAACCTCTTGCAATCATTAACATATTCTACGTCGATATCAAGACGACCTGCAAAGAAGAAATGCAGTCAGCTCTTTTAACCCATAGGACTTTGGTGTAAAAATGGCCAAAAAATAAGGTCTGAAGACCCAGTGGTACAGAAATTCAGTAGTTACACTGCCTCACTTTTCAGCATCCAGTTACAGCTCAGTCCCAGAAGCTTTGTTATCCCACCACCCAGCACTTACCAATTGCAGTTTGGCATTTAATTGACATTCCTCCTTTCCAGGGACTACCCTAACAGCTTCACTCAGAGTCCAAAGACCAAACAGGCTATACAAAACATGTCTAATTCCCTCAGAAAAAAAAAATGGCAGCTCAACAGCAGCAGGTATGACTGCCACCATTGGCTACCTGGTTTTGGTTAAGAAAATACTTTAGCTTCACAAACTGTCATCCTAGAATCTTTTACAATCATTGAACACTTCTGATGACACTGAGCTGGGGAAGGAGAACCTTGCAGAAAATGTTATTTTCTGGCACCCTCTCCTGGCCTGAGATAGTTCAGCACTTAGCATACCTACAACACTGGGCATTTTCACAGAATGTTTAGGATCAACTGCTGTTCGAAACTAGAAAGCAGACAAAGCATTCAGCACATGCTGCTCAGATATGCCTGACTGAAAATGGTCTTACCTTCCTTAACTTAAAAATATCATTCTTCAAATCCATCCAACCACTCAACCTAAGCTGACTTTGTTTTTAATAGACTGTTACTGGGAAGACAACAACTGGCAAAAGGTACAAATAACTTGCAAGAGCTTGTGATTGCTCACATTCTCCCCTTCTGCCAGCAGGGAGGATGTATTGGTGACTCATGCATAGAAACACACCTGAGTGCAGGCTAGGCCACTCAAACAGTGGCATAGACAACTGCCTATCAGCCATGTACACATACACTAGAGGCTAAGTCATTTACCTGTGTATAGATACTGCAGAAGAGCACCAAAGGCTGCTGGATTAATCTAAAACAAAAAACAAAACAAAAAAAAAAACAACACAAAACAAAAAAACATGAGAAAGTTACCTTTAGAATTCCCAGAAACTTAACAACAAGCTTGAAACATGATCCTGAATGAGTAAAAAAGTCCCCACTTAAATAACAACTGCACCCAATTTCCTTGTTCCTCACATACTGCCAACTCCACCTGGCTTACACAGCTCTTTATCAGCTGATACTAATCCCCCAAGTGCCTTGGGGAACAGGACTTGACTAATGAAGATGCTCCAAAGACACAGTTGTAATACAAGCTCTGCAAAATCCAGCTTTCCACTGGTCATAAACATTTCTGTCCCTTCTTAACATGAAAGGAACGACATATTCTTGTCCAAAGAGAAAGGAAAGCAATGCCCAGAGAAACTGGAAGTAGGTTTGTCAGAAGAGGTTTTGCACTGCCAGTCAAGTTACAGAAATGTGTGCTGGAGTACTGGTGATTAATGGATGGAATGTACTTAGGGCCTATTCAGTTACTGCTGTGAAGGCAACAAAAGGGACTCAATTAGTGCCAATTATGGCAGTGATGTCTTCACCACAGACCACCTGTCCACCAGGAATTAGACAGACTCAACTCATCCCACAGAGGGGTCGTGACACAGCTGGCAGATGGTAACAGCTACCTGCTACTGCAATTAAGATAAGCTTGAGTCTGTGACCAGGGAAAAAGGGGAAGCATGCAGTTTGCAGCCTTTTGTTACCTAAATAAGATGCTATTTTGCTTCATAAAGAGCCTGTTCTCCTGACTAGGGTTATTCTGAGCTCCAGGAGCTATTCACTGCTGAAGTTAACCCTCAAACTGTGTTTCCTACTCACTTTTTTCACCCAGTTAGAACAGCACAAGAGAGGAAAGAACTGGAAGCACAGCCTTGCTTACCAGTGGATGCTTCAATACTATCATGTTTTTCCCTTTCCATTTGGTCTCAAACATCTCTGCGAAGTAGGCGCTGCGAGCACTGAGGATGCAGCGATGGGCACAGAAGGATTTGCCATGAACAATGAAAACAATGTCACTTTGGTAACCCTGCTCCAGCAACCTGTGAGGGACAGAGAAAATCAGACAGGAGAGAAGGGACTAAAGCTAGTGGGGGACAGGGTACAATTAGGTCTAAATGAACAAATACCTCCTGGGCATTGCAGTTTCTCCCTGCGCAGTGAGAAGGCCAGCACTTGGGCTGGTACACCACACTCTAGACTGGGATCTCTCACTCCCTTTGGTAACCCAAGGAAGTTTTTTGTTAGTGGAAGAAGGAGGCTGCAGAATGAAACCTTCCTGCCTTAGGGGAACACCTGAACATAGAAAAGACTTTAAAGTGGAACTAGTTGGCCTCAAACACATCTCTGAAAAGTTAATCCTGCTTTTAAACTGTCAGATGGCAAAAAGTCCTGCAGGAGGACATGCTTTCAAAAATAATTACCCCAATCCAAAGTAAGGTGCAATTTTCCTGCTTTCTGGGCACTGTCAGTGTGCATGCTTTAACCATGCAGCAAATAGAAGAAGGCTTGATGTAACCCGCCCTCAGAAGAAGGAAGGATGTGACACATCAGAGGTGAGGCCTTGTTTATGATTGCATGCCCATACCCTCCTTTTTAAAAGGAAAAAACCAAGACTGCTACTTCTAGAGTTTACAGCAACCATCACCAGTGCTTCCTAATGCCTGCCACTCCTTGCATATATATCCCCACAAACATCCTCAAGAGGTCGAAACAGGTGGACATCAGGCATAGTACTCCTTGTAGAGAGCGGGACTAGTGCACAGAAAGGTGTGAGGTCACACAAGGAGATGATGTCTTGAATGTTGATCTCAATCTCCTGCCATTAGAGCATCCTTCCTACTAGTGTCTTGCACAAAGCCAAAAAGAAGCATTAGGAGTCCATTTTTTGAACCCCTTCTACTGCTGCCCTTTGTTTCAGTTTTAACACAAGGTCTGCTTGGAATGAGAAGCATAAACCCGCACATTTTAGCATTCATGTATGCTCAACCCTGTACCATCTGAGCCACAAAGTCACCAGGACCGAGATAAATCACTCTGCAAAATTCTACTTTCCATGAAAGGCAGAATCTGATTCTACTCAGATAAATGAGTTTCCTTCCTTCCCTCTTTCCCCACAGCTTCAGAAATTAGGACTCTGTAGTGATGGACAGATTGTCAGATCTTTCTAGGACTTACTAGCTCTCCAGTTTCAAAGATATTAAGGTTGAAACCTTGTAAGGTTTTTTGGGGAAATTAAAAAAAAAAAAAAAGTCTGTGTAATAACATCAGAACTATCAGGGTAGAGAAATAGCAAGAAGAAAAGACTGACACTATTCCTCTGCTCCTGAACAAGCTGGGCTGCTACTCATGCCCTAGGCTAAGACTACAATGTATGACAGGCAAGTTTCAGAAGTATCTTAAAATTAACGGATTTTAATGAATAAAAAGAAAGAACTGTCACTATGAGTCACTTTGAGTCTTCTTAATGTGCTCTGTATTTCACAAATGAGAAACCTATTATCAGTGTTGAAAACCCCAGCTTGCAGGCTGAGGTTTCAGGCCTGAAACTTAACTTCAGTCGACATATTATCCTAAATTGCTGACATGGTTTTAGCGGTCTGATCTTGATTTGACAGTCAAGGATGACAGCTTAGTGCTTTTGCTTTAGCTAGCTGTTGACTCTGGAGTCTGTACCTCAGTCACTGCAGGCTGTATTGTATATGCACACATAGCTGGAAGTCATTTCTAAAGGCACAAAGGAACATCTCTTAGCAAGCTCTACATGCACAGGAATGAGACAGGGTACTAATCAGTTGCCTTTCAAAGCTGCCCTTAGCAGAGAGCTCAAATATCCAGGTTAGCAGCTAAGGAAGGATGATGGGATGCTCAGCACATGCCTCACGTGCTTACCTCTGCAGGAAGACATCATAGTAGTCTCTCTTCATGCACTTTGCTGTGATCTGTTTGTACTCCTTCAGCAGACGTCGGATGGCATCACTCAAAGCTCCGTACAAACAACGTTCCCCATCAAAAGTGTTGGCCTCACACTTTGCTCCTGCAAAACCATCACAGGTACATGCCAGCAGGCACAGTTAAATCCTTCTCAAGTGTTCCTAGATGGCTGCTAGATGAGTATGACTTCTGGCTGGTGACATGTTTCACAGAATCTAAGCTTCCTTCACATGTGTACAAACTAAAGTTGTTGTCCCACAGCCAAATCCCTTTCTGAAGATGTCATGACTTATTTAAGCTGACCCGGGTAATAAGCCTCTCAGCGTGGCTCCAGCAGTGTTCTGGGAAGACAAATCTTACTGTACAAAGAGTGCAATCACTTTACTGGACTCTTAAGAGCTCCTCTTAAAAAGCATTTCTGCCGTGCATAAGGCAGATGCCTCTATAGGTTACACTCTGCAAGAAATGTGGAGGGTATTTGCATTTTGCTATTTTAGAATTACAACAGGTGGTTGATTAAGAAGCTGTGAATGCAGTAAAAAAGACAAACCTTTTGAGGTCTGACTCCGCAGTCTGATTCCTCTATCTAAGGGAATTTGGGTGCTGGGAACTAAACAGGCAGGCACTTGGCCTAGATAATTTGCCTTGCTTTGAGATTAGCAAAATCCCTTGCATTTCATCTTTAAATCCTGCTTACAAAGCCAGGCTATAAGAAGAGTACAAGAAACTTCTAAACAGACAGTTCTCCATATGAAGTACAACTCTTAAAACAGCACACTCCCAACAGCAATGCACATTCACAAACCACCAGCTGATTTCAGAAAGTCAAGCTGCCTTAAGCCACCAAGGAAAGCTTTCCTTTCTGTGCATTTTCAAGATTTCAAGTAAATCAAGAAATTTCAAGCAATTTCAAGATGCAAATTCAAGCAACAAATGGCCTCCAGAAGGGACCATGAAAGCATGTCCAGGACTCCCACTGTAGCCTGAGATCACTTATCAGGTGGTTGGTTGTAACAGAAGAAGTTTCCACAAGGGACAGAAGGATATCAAATCCCAGTGGACTGGTACAGAGAAAGATAGGGCACCCAGACTCAGGACACTTTTGCTCACCATTGGCTAGAAGATACCGTACAAGCTCCTCATGTCCACACAGGCAAGCGTAATACCTGACAACAACAAGAGAAAGAAAGTTAGAAGTGCACTAGGAAGCAAAATTCAGTGTTTAGGCACACCAGGGCACACAGACCACAGCACTGAGCATCGCTGAGCAGCTTAGGAAATGACTCCTCTTAGGAGTAAGGAGGGGCTACTGAACAGCACAGAAGGAGGGAACAGCACCTGCACTAGAAGTACAGAAAATACAGTCCTCTAATTCCTATTAACAATGAGTTTTGCTTTCTCTTTCACGATTCTCTTTCACAGGGACCTCAAACAGTCTTACAAAAGAGGAGCATTCCGTAACGTGCACTGCATCAGCCAAATGTTAGTCTACCCTTACTTTGGGAAGTTATTCTGCATTCTAAGTACATTGCAGATGTCTCAATGCACTTTGGAATTGTGGGGAGGCAAAAAGCTAACACCCTGCTCCTCAGCACCTGCATGGGGATTCCTCACTGCATACTGCATGTTCACAGCCTTGCCTGACAGACTGTGATTCCACAGTCACTTTGCATTTCACCAAGCCAAGCCTTCACCTGAAAAGACATACTAGAAGGCCACAGACTTCAATGAGGAAATAGTTTAATCTAGACAAGAACAGAGTGCTTAATCCAGGTAATTTGGTCACAAAATGAACCACCCTTCTCAGTAGCACTACAGCAAACGTCAGTCAAATGGGAGACAGAGACATATTTAGCACAGCACTGGCAGAGAAGACAAACAGAACTACGTAGCCAGTCTTTCTAAAAAGCAGAACCTGAGACATTTTGTAATAGTGCTTATGGCTGCTGATGCTGAGATAGCAAAGTTGCTTTGAAGGCCCTATACCCCGCCCAGCCAGCACTCCACACCGCAGCACTCACAGGGGTGTGCTGTCCCATTTATCACGGACATTAATTTCCACATCTCGCTGTTCAAGAAGGTATCTGCAAGGAAAAGGAGAGCAAAGTTATAACTTCATGCAGCTACTCAGTCACATTCTCCCCTTTCAAAAAACGTAACTGAATTCATACAGTAACTTCCAAAGGTATGACAGGATCTTGCATTTAGATTTGGGGAGATGTCAGCTATGGCTGAAGAGGCATCAGTCAAATCTTCAGCCCAAAGAAGGGTGTTCTGCAGCATGGTCTGGCAGCTCCTTTCAGTCTTACGTGGGGCACATGGGAAAAGAACGGAAACAAGCCCACCCCTAACAGGAAAGAAATCACAAAAGAAGTCAGAGCACTTTAGCAGTACCTTCACTTTCTACAACTATGCTCACAGCTTAGATGCTTACAAAGAAGTGGTCGATTCCACAAGGCCAAGGGTCGACTCCCATCCTATTTGTGTTTTTTCCTGCACCAGGAACAGCACCAGTATCACTCCAGACTGCTCTGAATTCTTGACACTTCCTTGTCTCGCACAATTAGGCCAGATCAAATGCTGCCAACACTCCCTCTCTGTCACATATAGCAGCCAGGCTCTGCCTTGCAGACAAATCTACACAGCCTGGTTCTTGTTATAGCCTGACCCCAACTACTGCAACAACCACCTCTGGTAACCACACACAGAAGTCCCTCTCAGACTTCACAAAGATTCTCAAGTTTTGGCCTTTTTATCACCCACCACATCAGTCCTCCCTTTCACTCCCTTCATCTTTCCTGTCTCAAACTTCAGGTTCCCCTGACTACATTCAAACTCCCAATCAACTCAGCTACTCTCTACTCAGTTCTACGTGTCCCTCCTGCTTTGACAGCATTCTCAAATAATTTCTCCATTATCACTTCTATACTGGTCATCTTACCATCTGAAAGGCCACCCCCAGGCCCCTCCTTCTACAGTACACCTGCAATATACTCCTTGCATGATCACAATCTAATATAACAATGGATAAAAATGTTCCTCTGCCCTCTTGTAGCTGCATACTTATCCCGCATTAACAAGCACCTTGAAAAAGAGGCTCCTTATTATCTGTAAAGATCCACATGTTGGGAAACGGAAAAATCAAGTAGGATAAAAACGTGATGAAAAGTGTTAGACTCAAACCATGAGATGCAGGAGAAGAGTCTGTTATAAGCCCTGGGCCTTTGCATGATCACATCCATTCACCCTGCAGACAACAAGCCCATATCTCCTGATCCAAAACCACTGCAGCTGAACCGTGCTGCTTCGACACGAGCGAGGAGACTTGACCTGAAATCTGACATCCCGCTATTTCTCCAAGATTCTCCCACAGTCTCCAGCACAAGGTCTCCGAACATTTCCATGACGACCGCTTCCCAGGGATTTAGCTTCCCACCAACCCAAGCACCACCTGAGCAAACAGCGCCTGAAGAGAGGAACCCTGCACAAGGGCATTTCCCTCGGGAAGCATCCCTGCCCGACGCTCCGACACCCAGCAGGGGACAGGCAAACCCCCACAACCCAAGGCCCGCTGCACGCCCAACCCCTGGGTTTACGACTGAAAACAAGCCGCCCTTTCCGCCCCGAGGCTGCGAGAGCCGCCGGCGAGGCCGGGCTGGCCTTCAGGTAAACACGGCCCCGGGCAGGCCCGGCTACCCAGCCGCGGACACGCCGGGCCCCGCTCCCCGCCCAGCCCCGGCTCACCGCACGCGGCTCACGTCCCCCTTCTTGCAGCTGGTGAACAGGTCGCTGGTGTCCATGTCCGGGCCGGGCGGAGGGGCCGCATTGACGCGGAGCGCGGAGGAGCGGCCACGGGCAGCGGGCCGGGCCGGGCCGCGCCGGGCGGCAGCGGCGGGCGCTGTAAACACGGCGGGCCCCGCGCAGCACAGCGCCTCCCGCGGGCAGGAGGACCAACTGCAGCCCCCGCGGGACGCAGCTGGGAGCGGGGAGAAGGGGTCGCACCGGGGCGCATCGATAAAGGGGGTGCCAAGGGGAGGGGGCTGGGCTCTTTTCAGACACCTGAAGAGGAGCAATGGCCATAAATTAAAACACAGGAAGTTCCACCCCTACCTGAGGTGCACATCGAGGGTGGCGGAGCACTGGGACAGCTGCCGAGGGCTGGTAGGAGTGGCCCTCTCTGGAGACATTCCTGTGTCACCTGCTCCAGGTGACCCTCCCTGCACAGGGGGTTTAGATAGGATGATCTCCAGAGGTTCCTTCCAACCCCAATGATTCTGTGATTCATTCTGTGATTCGCTGTGGGATCCAGCTCTGGAATGGTGGGGAGCTGGGTGGGACACACATGGCACAGAGCTGGGCACACACAGAGGCTCTGCTCTACAAAAGAGGTTCTTGCTAAGCCACCTTAGCAGGAAAGATGGGTCGTGGGCTGGTCCTGGGGGTATTCGGTAGGGCAGCCCAAAGGGGAAGCCACTTTCCCCACAGCCTGGGCCCCTGGCAAGGCTCAGGGCTTCCACAGAAACCTGGGATGGGAGAATGAAGTAGTGCATCGTGAGGAAGGGGCGGCCAGGCTGATCAGCCCCATCCTGGCAGAGCAGCCTTGGCTGACACTGCATTACCAGATGCAAACACACATGAAACTCAAGCAGATCTAACCAAGCAAAAGCACCACACTTGGGTCAGTGTTCAGACACCCAGTAGGTGCATTTTATTGCAAAGAAAACAAAACCAAAACCCTGTTACTTCCAGGGCCAGACATGAGTGTTTCGAAGCAGTCCCAAGCAGTGGCCAGGGCTTACAGACAGTTTAGGTCCAACAGGACTGGAGGTGTTGAGAAGAACAGCTGGGAACCTGGCTGTCAGCTGAGATGAGCCCATGAGGCCCTCATGAGCCAGCACAGATGAAGGTGCTTGTTGTCTCTGATTGTTCAAGCTGCCCCAAACTCTGAAGGCAAGATGGGCTTCTGCACAGCTGCAAAGGCAGACAAGAACAGATGAGTTGCTGACAGAAGTTGCTGCAGTGGGATCCCACTGCAGTAATCCACAGGATAGCATACCTCCATTTCAAACTGTATTCTGGATCCTTAAAGTGGAGTCTTGAACTGTATTCTCAACCTGCATTACATCCTCCTCAACACAGTTACTGGGTCATTTCTGTTTCTCTCCACCCTACACACCACAAGACAGTGTTCAGAGTCCTGGAACACATTAGACTCCATATTACAGTTGATGTTTCAGACATCTGGGCAACATCTTGGAGTCATCTGCAACTTGGCCATCCCACACCACATCTGGCCACCATCCCACAGAGACAGAGAACCACTCCCATCCAGACGATGCCATCACTGATGTTCCCCAAGCAGCATCTGATGCTCACTCTGAAGAACCACCTCCCCTTCAAGCCAGAGTTTCTGCCTGCTAATTGTGGTCCCAAGGGGCAGAGGGAGGCAAATGGGCAACAAAGCAGGAAGATGGAGCTGAGACCTTGTATTGCTACCCAGGGCCTTGACACTGATGACTCCAGGGAATGTTCCATCTCACTGTTTTGCAGACAGATGTCCTCAGATAAGCCATCCCTGACATGCTTGGTGCAAGCCCCTCGTGCAAAAAGCAGGTAACTGTCCTAGGCAAGTCACACAAAACAAATATCCAGAGCTAAGAGAAGAAGTTGTGGAGGTTTCATCTCCCATTCCCACCAGCCACCAGGTGTCAGCGCGATCAAACGTTTGGCAGATGGAACTATGGTGATGTCCAAGTAGTCTTCCAGGAATCGCTTCGTCTCCTGCATCTGCTCTGTCACCTGGCACACCACTCTGAGAAGTCCAGCTTTGACAGTTTTTGTTAAAAAGAAGTTTAACTACATTAAGGTGATAGAAAAGCTTCATGTTATAAATGCTAAGACAAAGTTTTTCTTTCTCCCTGTGCAGAGCTAGAAACACAAGCACTGAACAGAGTAAGTGGGCTATCCAGCTCTTTACAGTGCTCCCCAGCTCACAGGTCCCCAGAAATGACCCGTCTCTGCAAGGCTGGCAGGAGAGGGACAGCAGTGCAATCGACTTGACAACATCAGCCTAGTGCAAAAAAACTTATACAGAGGAAAAACAGTCAAGGGATAAAAAGTATCACCAGACTAAAGAGAAATGCTATCAACCAGTAGATTTCTGGAGCTAATCTGGGATCACACAGCCAGGTGCACCCTGTCAGAGACAGCAGAAAATTGTCCTCAGCCTCGTGACAGCCACCCTTAAACACTCAAGATCACCTGGATGCTCCAAATGGAAAACAGAGTCTCTGGAAAACCTTCAGGCCACAAGAAGCCAGAAGAGCAAATCAGGAGAACTTACTAGCTTCATCATTCAGCCCACATACTCCCTTGGTTTCTTTTGCATTTGAAGACTCTACACCAGATTGGGAGGTGCTGAGCCCAGCCAGCAGCATTGCTTTATCAGTGCCTTGTTGCTTCTCTGAATTAGGATAGTGGAGAGACAACAGGACAGCAAAGCAGCTCCTAGCAATTACATGCACCAAGGAAGTGTTTTGTGGGTGAACTGATTCACATCTAATGGGTAGTTTTATCCTTTTAACAGCCACTGGGCATTAAAAATGTATTTAATAAGGATTATTGGACTCGAAACATTTACACAGTGAAGCTGCCTAAAGGCCCTGGGCATGCCAGGCCCCGTTATGCTAAGTGCTATACAAACTCAAAATTTTAACTCCATGCTTTAATTTACTCACCATAACAACAATTTGCATTCCATTCTGTGAGCCCCAAAGTGCCATCACTACAGCCACTGGAATTGTGCAGGTACATGGCACAGACCCATCAAATTTAGTAGGAGTCACAAGTGAGGGGTGGCCACAGAAGGGCCGTGTGTGGCTGTTCACGTACATGGACTGTCCCACTACCAACTGCTGGGGCAGAACGAACTCCTCTGAGCATCTCTGCAACCCTACCAAGATACAGAAGTTGCTGATGATCACTGTCTTCTACATAACAGGGAAATATATGGAGACAAGCTAAAATCACTGAAAACTGGAATGTGGATAGGAAACCAACAGTTATCACCTTTCTTGAAAGCTTAATAGACTGGTATCAACCTGGTCCTACATCAAGGCTATCTGTGATTCAGTTTGTATGCAAAGCGCTATACAAACTGAAACAAGAGACTCTTGTACCTTGACTTCAGGCACACACACCAGGGATGAACATGCTAAAAGTAGCTATACATACAGTGACAGATTTACAGGCTCAGCATCAGGCTGCACAACTGGGGCCTTTCTGTACAAAGGTTCCCTTAAAGACCAAGTGTGAAGCTGAATCTCGCATAGCAGAGAGAAGTACTGTTGCCTCTGACCAAAGCAAGTCCCTCAATCCCTCGATGACAGAAGAAGCAAGTGTTTCCCAGTCTCTGTTTAGGCAGAGCTCAGAGAACAATTATGCATATTCACGTGCCTTTTATCACAAGTCTTCAGGGAGCTGGAGCCTCAAAGTTGCCCGAGGCATGCCTGAGAAAAGTTCATTGGGGAGCTCTTAGATCCTATTCTTGTCTCATCTGCATTACACTTGCTTAAACACAGCGAATTTAAAGATGTTCTCCCGATTTACACCCGTGGGACATTAAACACTCCCATCCTGCCCTCAGGGCAGGGTGCTGCAAAAGGGAAACAAAAGGACGAGACAATTACCTGTTTCTGAGTTGTAACTTTTCACACTGCTTAAAAAGTCTCACAATCTTTACATTTACCTCAAAATGACCAACTGAAACCAAGCTATCCTGAAAAACAGAACTGGAGTGGAAAAGACCTGCAAGTCTAAAACTGAGATTTCAACACAGGATTCTTTGCTGATGATTTCCCAGGCTGTTGTTTGAAAGAGGCAAGTAAAAGTCATTTCTGAGCAACTCTCCAATCTGAAGCAAATTTCCAGCCAAAATGCTGCAACATGGCACCGAATTCTCTGCAATCAGTGAAGCAAGGGTAAAGTGCTCAAACTTTGCAAACTCAGCTTGGAGCTGTGGAGCTGAAAAAGGGAATTGGGCTGTTTGTGGTACCAGGGGTGAAATGAGATGACAGCAGGGGGGATGTTTTCCCCGAATGTAAACATCAGCTCTCATCTAATTAGCAGTTGAATGCTAGAGCACTACAAAACCTGTTTTCACATGTGGAATGCAAACTCTGCCCAGGATGTCGACTGAATCTTGGCTCCCTTCCATCCAGAATGCACAGGTTTTACAGCACCTGCACAGACTGAATGTAATCTCAAGGTCAGGATCTGGAAAGCGAATTTATTCCCCAAGTCTGGACTCGTGGTGGCAGACAGCCTCACCATCTTGCTTCTCAAGTCCAGCCACTCTCAGCCACTATCAGAGAGCTACATTTAAGTGCATTTAAAGGTGATGAAAGCATTGGTGCTACTGATAGGAACACACACAGAGAAACCTACAAACCCACCCCTCCCGCTTCCCTCTGTTTCGTGATCCTCTTGGCTCCAAGCCTCAGATGCAGGCTCAGGACTTCTATTGGGAAAACTTGCCCAAAGACCTGTTGCAAGGTTTCAAGAAGTTCCTGAGAAGCCACCTGATCCCATGGTCCATCAGTGAAGATAGGAGAGAAACAAGTGTATTTAAGAGAGTGGTTCCCTCCCTTTTCTAAAGATGCGTGTCTTCCTCAAACACATCCACATCCTCGCTCGCCTGCTTATTGATCAGGACATCCCAGCTGTCGGGGCCATTGATGGTGTTTCCACCGTTCACACTCGGCTTCTTCTCCTGCATTTCCGACTGGCTGTCACTGGCCACATCCAGGGTGGGGTTGTCATGGCAGCCGTTCTCAACAAAGCGCAGCTCCTCGCCGTGCGACTGCAAAGGACCAGAGGAACAAAGATGGAGACAAAGGAGGACAGGTCTTAGAGCTGCTGAGAAGCACAATCAGTGTGAGGGTCACTGAGAACTTTGCAGGGTCAGTGGGAAAAGGTAAATTCACTCCTAGTCCAGACCTTGCAGTGGAAACGAGCTGCCCTAAGCACAGCAAGAGACAGGTTTGCATCTCTTGCACCTGAATGGACTCCCTTGCTGCTCCACCAGTGTGGAGCAGCATGTTCCATATGTGGACAGGAGAAAACGTCCCTGTTAAGTTTCCAATCTCTTCCATACCAATGGCTATGAGTCTAGCCACCCTCTTCACCCACCCAGTGCTCACCATGTTCTTCATCTTGGGCAAGCGCCTCTGCCAGCAGTTGTATATGAGCCCCAACACAATGATGATGGCACATATGGAGCCAATGATCACCAGCACCACGAAGAGCTTCCCATAATCACTACGCGTCTGGTTGGTGTGCGACTGGCAGCTTGTGGTGGTCGAGTAGTTTTGGATACCAATCTGGAAGGAAGAAAGCAGTATACTAAGTGTCCTGACCTGCAGTCAGGTGGGAGGGATCCTGTTCAGACCTTCCAGGGTTCAATAACAGGACCACCACTGTGGGCAGAGGAACAAAAAGCCAGGGTTGGAGAGTCTGGAAGTCTAGTCTTATATTTAGTTATGTGCCTTCTAGTTATGTAACACCATTTTCCATGAAAGATGACACATCAGCACAATCTTATCTTGATCACAGGCAAAGGGATCACACCTATGTGCACGATAAGGAAGCTTTCCTGGGAGAAATTGCCCAAGAGCTCCCCAGACAAACTATGATCATAGAATCATGGACCACTGATGGCTTTGGTGACTGCTTGGCAGAAAATGTAACCATAATAAATAGGTTTCCATTAAATCTCAGGTCCTAAGGGGGCATAGGGGTCTTTACCAGGTCTTGAAAGTGGACCGTTGCCCACTGATCCTCAAAACTTAGGAATAGCTGCTCTAGAAACATGCCCGCCGTGGATCTCAGCAAACAGCCCAACACTGGTCCCAGTGACTTGGCAGATTTCAAACAGGTTATATGTCAATTCAATAGTAAGTGTGACAGGCATAAGAGAATATCCTCCCCCCTCCAATCTCGTGCCAGCGCAAGGTCAGCGCAGTGAGCAGCATTTCATTATTGATAGAGCTGAAGAGCTGGAGGCATGTGGTGAAGCTAATCTGGTAGGACTTACATTAACATGGGGCCACAACTGCAAAGTCAAACCATGCACCAACACAAATACACCTTTCTGGACAGTTCTAGGTGCTGATACTTCAGTCACAAAATTTCTACAGGGTTGGCTTTTTGCACTTTCTCTGGTGTAAGCCAATCAATACAGTACTGAGCACTTAATTTGCTTTGTCTGACCGAACCAGTTTGGTCAGGGAAAACCTGAGAACAGAGAGCCACCAAGGCAGTATCCCAACCCTGCTGCTAAAACGAGCAGAATTACTCCAGCAATGTCAAAAGCCCAAGCAGAGTCAGGCTTACATATCCTGTAGGGCTAGGGGGAAAAGCCAGAGATTGTGTCACTAATGTGTCCTCCTCTCTATCCTCTTCCAAGCTGCCCGGACTTAGAAAGGAATATGGGAGGGCCAGAAGCAGCTGGCAGAGGAGTCTGGCATCCATCACTTCTGGTCCTCTGCCTGCCCTTGTGTAGGCAGTTGTCTAACAGAGCGAAATGCAGACCCTGGGATTTCAGAAGGCATGTGAACGTGTTAAGAGAAGCAAATGTATCTAAAATAGTTGTAGGGTGAGCAAGGCAAGTCTGGGGCTCTGCAGTACCCACATTGCCACTGGCAATATAGTACAGAAGGGATGACAGCAAGAATCCCAACAAAATGAACATGTGAAATGCAGTTTTACAATCAAATCAGAAAAGCAGAGAGGGAGCAACCCATAGTCACTCTCTCAATGAGAACAGACATTTGATGATGGCAACTACCAGTGAGGGGAGAATGGAGTTTGTCCAGCATCTGACTCGTGTTTACCTGCTGAGGGTTCAGCACTTGGTTAGACTGACATGCGCACCTAGTTTTCAAGTTGCTTATTTTAATTGCATAGCCAGTCTTAACAAATGGATGCAGGCAGACAGGCTCTTACCTCAGCTAAGCTCCTCTTAACATCCCCCAGTGCCATGAGAACATCTTTTGTAGGGATAACGCCTGTAAAGTAGAGGAAGAGATCAGTGCTGCTCTCAGCTCAGGTTACTCAGATGTATTCACCTGAAATCCCCAACAGGATAGAGGCAGAGGAACACACATTTTTGTTCATTGGTGCTTTATGTCAAGAGGCTGAAAGAACTCAAGGACCACAGACAAGGGTACCTCCAAATATTCTGTAAAGGAGTAACAAAAAGTCCAAGGAAAACTGATACAAGAGCTACCTAGGTACCCTCCCCACTGCCACAGAAGCTCTCAGAATCTGTATCTGCTCAGGGAGCAAGCAGCAGCACTTGAAAAGTCATGGAGGCAGGTTCATATAGGTCATAAAGGCCATAATGTCAGCACTGGAGGCCTCTGGCACTAAACAGGCAAGAGAATTAGAACAGGCAAAAGACCACCATACAAAAATGGGAATAAAGAGATGGTAAAATGTTCCAGTCCAGCCCACATTCACTATCAGCTTTTGTTTCTTTGGGGATGCAGGGGACGCACTACCAGGACTGCCTTAATTCAGGCAAGACTTAAGAATTTATAGGTTAGGAAGTGGACCAAGAGCAGGGTGTCATATCCTGCCATTGCATCCTGCCCATGGAAGTACATAAGCATCAGGAGAAGGCTGACAGATGCTCAGGTGAACACAATCCAGGGAGAGAGCAAAGTGCAGACAGAGCTTTGTGCAAGCACTAAGGGGCAAGCCAGAAGGCAGATGTGAAGAAAGAGCTTTATGCCCTCAGTGCCCTTCCATTCCTCAAGTCCGGTTAGCACTGGGAACTGGAGGGGTCGAAATGGATTGGAAAGCAAAAGCTCCTTCCAACAAGGCTGAGCACTTCCATTTGGGAGCCCCTTAAACACATCCCGCATCACAGAAAGGCTCCTTCTCCCAGCACTTACCCTGTTCCCCTGCCAGTGTCATTAGCAAGTGCTTGTCGTTCTCATTAGGTTTGCTCAGAGAGATCAGCCAGCGGTCCTGCAGTCCATCCGCCTGTTTGGAGAAGGCATCCTCCACCAGTGCCAACAGCTGGGGACCCCTCTCCAGCCGAAACTCCTCCTGCCATAGAAAAGGAACCTGGGTGAGCACATGGTGAGAACAGGGCAGCTCTAGCACTGCAGGGCTGATATTGCTGAGACCCTGCCCCAGGCATGCCCAAAAGCCAGCAGTGTTAAACCTGGTGCAACACTCCCCTGCAAGCCCCCAGTGCCCCAGGCTGGATCCACATACATCTCCTGATGCACCAACCCTCCTTCTTGGGCCCTGTGGCTGCCATATGTCCCACACCAAGCCCAGCTTCCCTGGCATACAGGGATCCTGAAGCAACATGATCATGTAAGGTAAGAGGAAGCAGCCAGGCTCTTCCCCACAGCCAGCACTGGGTCAGCAGGTGCTGCTCAGCCTGACATCCTCCAGCCATCCCTCCGCGGGCTCCTATGCTGCTTTCTCACTCCTGTGTTTCTATTCTTATCTCCAGTTGCCATGTCAACCAGAAGGCCACACAGATGATTAATAAAATGGAGAGCTCTTGTTGCCATGGCAATTTGAAGCACTCAGGGCAGGAACAGGCCTGTGCCAAAAATGGCCTAATTGAAAAAGACATCGATGACTGGGGCCTGAATCACAAGGGCCTGCCAGTGCCTCCTCTCATCAGGTTATAGAGCTCGGCACAGGGAGGCAGGAGGAGCTGCACAAGGAAGCAGCACTGTGATGCAGCACCACGAGTGCAGCTCCCACTCACAGCCCCACTGCCAGCCTGCGGCTCACTTTTGGGGGATGCAGAGGAAGAAGGAGTAGCTGAGCCCAAGAGCAGGAAGTGGACAGAAGCAAGATGTTTCTGGTTGATGGGGAAAAAGTAGAGGTTGCAGAGCTCTGATAAATTCTCATTGATGGAGAGAAGGGAGCAGTGAAAGACTGAATGCACATGCATCAAGGTAGAGGTCACCACTCCATGCACAGCCAGGTACCACTGCTGGGTCAGATCCTGCAGTCCTCACTTAGGCAAAATTCCCAGGTATATTGAGCAGATGTGCCCAGAGAAAGAAAGAAGGAATTCCCTTGCCCAGAGCCCACTGGGAAGAAAAGTGGCCTTCCAGCTTAACCCAACAATTCAGACATCAACCCTGCAGCTGGTAAAAGACTGCTGCTACAAAGTATATTAATTCTCAAGGTGCAACCCTCAGGAAGGGGCTAAGCACCCTGCTTATCCCTCAGCTTTTCAGTGGGACTCAGAACCACACCACATCATGGTACAAAAACCTAGGAAATATGCGGGGATTTCCCATTCACACTAATTTAAACTACAGCACTTGCAACGCAGGTTCTTCCTCACAACCCTGGAAATTCAAACACCACAAGGCTCAGATACAGAAACCAGAAAACAAAAGGGACAGGCAGACTATAGGTGAGGTGCCCAAACTGATTAAATTACCACAGGTATGAAACAAACTGCATCAACATCAGTGGAAAGGAGAAGAGCTTGATTCCTGCTTCACTCATGCAAAGTGGTAATGGGAGGCAGGGAATGAAGCGATGCTCATGTTAAATATGTATGTCAACAAATGTCCCTTTGAATAAGGGGTAGTACAGCACAAATCATTCACGGGGAAAGATGCTTTGAAACATGAAATCAAGTAGAAAAACAGTTCAGTCCTGCCTATCCCAGGGCACCGTCTTCCTTCAGCAAGGCAGAACCGAGGATTCAACAGCAAAGACATAATGTGATCAAGAGACATCTGCACATCTGCTTTTCAGTTCCCACCCTTAGAGTGGTTTAAACAACACAAATGCAAATGACCACAGGAAGGAAGCTACTATGTAGTACAAAATTAACTAGCATTCAGAGTCCACAGAAATGGGAGAAAGAGTGATAGGGAGGACTAGGACATGGAGGAAACAGGGAACCTGGACTGTGGTGTTTCAAGGACTGATTTTCTCCATTGCAATTCTTAAATGTAGCAGAGACATTTAAAACCCTTCAAAACGGTTTGTCTAAATAATGAAGGGGAAAATCCTTTTTGTCTACTGTTAGAGCAGTCAACATGCTTTACTGTGTATAGAATTTTCCCCACTTTCCTTGTCTCCAGAAAGTACACTTTAAAAGAATTAATTGGTTTATTTACCAACCAACAACTCACCAGCAGTGGCAATAGGTCAGTGCAGTAACAAGACTAAATGGCTCTGCCCAAAGCAGAAGCCCCAGAAAGCAGGAGTGCAGACACACAAGGCCAGAACACAGTTCCTCAATTAAACATTTTGGTCTCAAGTTGTCAGGCTCATATAATTTCTTAGAATTATGAAAGGCACCTTGACCCCAAGGCCTTTCACAACTGGTTTTTAAGTGTCTGATAGAAGGCCCAGCAGAAATGAACAAGCCCTTTTACCAGGGAACCACAAGGGACTCTGGGCTCATGAATTAACTGCAGCTTTATGAGGATGGATGGACTTCTGCATTGGATTAGCAGAGCATGGCTGATTAACAGACCCAGATAACACACAAGATAACAAAGTGGGGAGAAGAGGTCCTTAAGGAAGATTTAGTGATAGCTGTTTGGTACTTAACCATGCACACTGTAAATGGGAGTCCCTATTCCTCTGAGCCATCAGGATGGTTACTACATGCTGGAAGGAAAAGGAGAATTGCACTTCAATCCTGCCACATTTCCTACCAGTAAGAGGTGCAATGTTAAAAGCCCTCATGTCTCATGACAATCCACATACTGACTGGCACAGACTAAAGCCAGAAGTTAGTAAAAAAAAAAAAATCCAATATGGGACTGACGTGCTAGACTTTGAGCAAAATCATCTCTCTCCACCTACTCTTTTCGCCTTTTGGAGAACAGGAATATTTCTGTCCTACTCTCCTCCTCTTCACTACTCCCTCTCTACAGGGAAGTTGAGATTCAGTGCATTTAAAATGCTTTGTAGTGAAAACAGACAGCAAGAGCTGTGCCTGCCTCCACTTCTCTATGCACCATTCCCCCCTGTGCCATCAAATCTCTTTGGACTGACTTACACAGTCAATGTTATCCGACATATTCAGGATGATGTAATTTTTTCCCGCAAGGTTGCTCCAGTCTTTGCAGATCACCTGGAGAGACAAGACAAAGACAGCTGGGTTCAGGTAGTGAATGCAGCTCTGCTGCTGAAAGCACAGGGTACACAAGAGACAGGAGCAAGGTACCATGCCATATACTCCTTTGAGAAGTGCTTCCCAAAGGATGTGACTGTCCTCTAAGTCTTAGAACTAAGGAGGAACCACCATTTCAGCAGTAGAACACAGGGCAGGAACAAAGTTACTATGCCAGCCTGCCACAGCCCAGCTTACCTTCCACCTCTACCTAGACTCAAGGAGGACTCAGATTCTCAGTGGAAAGCTCTCCAGCCTGCAGCCTTATCAGCACTTAACACAAAACCTAACCAGGAGCCTCTGTAGAGCACAGACAGATTGGTGAGACAGGGCAGCACTTTGCAGGCAGGATAGGATGCACAGAGGGACTAAGTCATTGTTCAGGCTCCTGACTACCATGAGGCAGAAAGCAAAATTAAAAGCTATGCTTGGTACTTTCTCACCAGTCAGCTCCTGCTACATATCTTCTTTTAACCAGCTGCCAGTTTGCTGGACTCAGGAGCTACAGTTCATCATACCCCTCCTCTCCCACAGGCACTCCTAGACTGACATCCTCACAGGTCACTGTACTCTGCTCAACCTGCTCTGCATCTGGTCCCTGCAGGCAGCAACAGCAAAAATAGCACTTTCGTCTCACTCCCTTTCCAGAAATCCTCAGGGCCATTTTTGTCCTGACACTTCCAATAATGCAGGCTGAGGAAACAAGGAGATTTCTCTGCTGTGCATGCCCCAGAGGGAAGGTGTTCTGTTTCTGTTTATTAGAAGTAGGATTTTGTCTAACTGGGAGATGTGAGGGGGCAGGGTTTTCACTAAGGATGGTGGATACCCTTAAGACGCACTGTGAAAAATTCTCCACAAAAATTCAGTTTTGGCTGGGTGAACAGCAAAAACTACTTCCACTAATCAGACTTAAGGAGGGGGTTATGCACCCCCACAAGAGTGATGTACCCAAGTATCACCACTGCAACCTGCCACCCCACTCCCTGCTCCCCGTGCTACCTGTGCCGAGTCCCAGGGCTGCTCTGTTGGCAGCATGGCCATGTGGGCATCTCCAGCATGAGGTGACAAGCTCCTCTCTGCTGTCACAGTCTCAGTGGCTGACTCAGTGTCATTCCAAATGGGATCCAGCACAGGCTCATCAGCTCTGTCCCACGGAGACACAGAAGTGGGATGCTGCTCACTCCCAGAAAGTGTCTGGGTGCCTGTGGAGCTGCTTCCAGGAGACGATGTCCCCACAGGCATTTCCACTGTCTGCTCCATTTCAGTTAGCCTCGTGGGCTCCAGCATCTCCCACGCCACCGTGGGCTCCAAGACCTCCTCTCTGGCCAAATGTTCTTCCACACCAGCCTCTGCCATGGTCTCTGCAAGCTCTGCTCCTGTGGTACTCACAGTCAGCACCGAATCTGCACCCCCAACAGCCCAAGTGTCCCCAGCTGTCACCTCAAAGAGTTCTTCTGAAACACTGGGAGATCTTGCAGTAGTAGAAAAAATAGACACAGGTAGAAGACCTGGTCCCATGCTGCTCCCCAGGTCTGAGCCTGGTGAAACAGAGTCCTCTTCTTGCCCTCCTGTGGCTGCCTCAGTCACAATACCTGGCCTGGCAGAGGCTGTGGAAAACAGAAGGGAGAAGGTGTCCTCTTGATCCACTGGTTCAGAAGATGTAACTTCTGGCCCAGAGGTCTGAAGGCTCCCCACTCCTCCTCTAGAGTGGTCTATAGGGAGCAGCCCCTCCTCTTCCTCTAGAGTGGAAAAGGGCGTGTGCAAGTCAGGTTCAAATTCTGCTGGTGTCTGGACAGTGGCTGTTTCCCAATTGTCTACCTGTGTCCCATTCCGTTTCAGCAATGCCTTCTGAGACGTAGCAGGGAAGCTGTAATCTAAAAAGAGATCCAAAAGACTTCATGTCACAAGCAAAGTAACTAAGAATTCTGAAAGGCAGAGAGATGGCCCCATAATAAGTGTCCAGCCAGAGATGGGGTGAAATGGCAGACCCTCTAAAAGCAGGTAGTCTGTCACAGCAAAGAACAATCCTATCCAATAAGTGCACTTCTCCAGCTTCCCATCCCATCCTAGTAAATTCATATTTCCTAGGGATAATTTGCATGTTCATTCTCACCACTGCTGTCTGTCCTGAGGCATTTTTATAGATAGTAATAACAGTTTTGACATCTGGCATATTTAAGTTGAGGTTGTGAGTGTTAGGCATCAGTCTAGGACCCAGAGATTAGTTTCAGATAGGATTCAGAAAGATATGGGGTAGCAGCAACAGTCAACTACAAGCTAAATGGGAAATACTGGAGAAGAGAAACAAAAGCACAGCAAACAAAAGCCTTCTCCCTGGCACACCCAAGTAATATCACCAAAACCTAAATGAACTTGGGCATCTTTGAAATGCAGAATTTTAGTTTGCACAGCACTTTATAGGATAAAAGTCATGCCACAAACATCTGCATTATGAGACTCCCGTGTCAATAAGGAACAGTTTTGTTTTGCTACAGCAGCCAAATCTAACTCCCCTCCCTCCAGCTTCAGCCCCTGTTTTTTCTGTGGCTCTGATCATGAATTCATTTGTTGTTGCTAGACAAATGTAGATGTTGAAGGGGAAGATGCACCTCACAAAGGCAAGGTCAGAGCAGGCAGGAGTTTCTTCTGGAGGCCCCAGACATGGGACCCCAGGGTAAGAAAAGTATCTGTCAGATCAGACAAGTTTAGCTCAGAGTGGCAGGCACAAATCCAGCAGGCATAAATCACCCTTCATCTTTCCTGAGAAACTGCCCGTACCCACAGAGCTCCATTTCAGGAGTTTGCATCCCAATTAACTCCCTTTCTCCCCAAGACAAGCACAGCACACTCTCAGAGAAAAGGAAGGAAGATGATCCCTTCACAGCTAGAAATGAGCCCCCTGCCCTGTCTATGGTTATTAAGTAAGTGACTGTCTGAAATCCCCAAGGCTCCCATCTCCTTTCCTGCCTGCCAAAGCAGATGCTCCACTGAGCACAGTGGGCAGCAGCTGTCTGGATGCCTTACAGAGATCTGCACAAAGTAACTCCATGCATCTCTAACTCCAATCCATCGCTTGCTGCTGCCAGGGCGGGTGCAAGCTCCCAGGCAGAGGGGGCCATGTCATCAAACACAACCATTGCCGTGGATATTACCTGGGAGTCAGGACTGCCCATGCTATTCCTTCATGCTCTTGCCCACCTGTCCTGAGCAGAGAACACACTGCTCCATTCACAAACAGGAGGTGCAAAGATGCTGCTGTTCAGCTGGCAATTAGCTCCCCTAACCCACAGCTCATTCCCTACATGCTGTCAGCAGTTCCTTCCAGATGCCGCCCAAAGATGAGTGCAATCCAGCTGCTGACCTTTACAGCCATGGTGTGGAGACTGTCACCCAGTTCTACCTGCAGAGAGGCCACTGAGATTTACTGACCACCACAGGTAGAAGCCAGGTTGCTATGCTGCTGTGTTTCACTAGAGTGTCATCCTGACTGAGGCCCTACCCAGGGGCCCTGAGGATTAAAAGATTTTTGCTACCCAGCCGCCTACCTAGTGATGCTCCCCCAGAGGCCACGGAGGCTGCTAGCTAAGAGCAATCAGTAGCAGCACAGAAAACAAAAAACCCATCTCTCCTTCACTGCCTGGTACTGACCTTCCCAAAGGCCTGTACCCTCAGGTACACATCCCAGTGTCTGCAGTCACTGCCTTGCTAGATGGATGGTGGGTAACAGCAGTAACAGCCACAGGCCATGGGATTGAGGACATTTTGTTGGGACCCTCCTCAGACAGATGATAACAGTTTAGTGCATCTCTCAGGGCCAACCCTAACCTTCTACAGGGATACTCAGGGTTTGCAACAAAAATCTCCGCAAAAACCCTGCTTGCCTTGACATGCTGTGGGTGAAAAGTAAGGGGTTTGCCCCTTAAAACAAGGCCCTGTCAGATGAGATGTTATTTTCAATGATCAGTGATCCAATCTGCCTTCCCCTTTGCCTAAAGACACTCTCAGCTACTCCTGACTCCTCTGCATCTCCTCTCTTCCCCTGCTCCCTCTCCCACCTGGAGGAGAGCACAAACCAGCAGATGGGCATAGCAAAAAAAACAAACCACAAAAAGCAGCACGAGGTTTGTCCCACGGGAACAAGAGATGCTCTCAGCCTATCAGCTCTCTTTTGAAGTCGCACATTCAACCTTTCCTTAAAGTGCTCTGTCACAGATTAGTTAGCTCCTGTGGGGGAAAGCTCTGCACAGTGCAGTCATGCAGCCTCTCCACCAAGAAGACCTAAAGATGTCAGAGGGACTAACACCTCAGCCCTCTCTCCTGGGCAATAAAAGTTCAGGGAGAGCCTATCCCGCTCTCTCCCAGCAGACTTCCATCTTACAAGGCAGCCAAAGATTGAAACCTGAGCTGCTTTTCTGGGCCAACAAATCCACAAAGTAGAAGCTGACACAGGAATCTTCACACTTGCTACGAAGTTAACATTCCCATTTTTTATCAGTTTCCCCACTACTCTGCATATTAAACTGGGAGCATCTTTCTTCTGCTTGGTTCATCAGACCCCACTGATTAGAAAATGAAATCTCCTCAAATCTTACGAGGTCTGTTACTCACATTCATGTGGGGAATAATGCAACTTGAAGCTTTTTGGTCAGTGTAGCGCTGGTTTCCTCTCCTTAAAACAAGGAGCTCTACATACAACTCACTTACCATGGGGTTCAATCACTTTCCAGGTTCAGGAAGGATCACAGAATCAGCAAGGCTGGAAAAGACCTTCAAGACCTATTCTAACCATCAGTCCAGCATCATTATAATCACCTCTAAACTATATCCCCGAGTGCCACATCCAGATGCCAATGATGATGAGTCAATCCTTCCTTCCAGACTTTCCAGCTAGAGATTTAGTTCCTGTCTGGAATAAGCTCCTACTGTCTTACTAACAAGGGTGTCTGCCAACTTGTCAAAATCAGGTCCTAGATACTCATTTTCTTTTAGTTTACACACCACTTCTAGGATTTGAAGGAATTTTTACACCCTGTCTGTCTCCTTGGTATAATCCCAGCCCCTAAATTAGTCCCAGCGTCTTCTTCCCAATGCTCCATCCAGACAAACTGGCCTCTGACACTCCCCTGTGCAATGCAGAGCTAAGAGCTTCCCCACTTGAAGAGTCTTCTCCACATTTCTCTTGATCCCCCTTCCCCCCAGTCCTAAGAGAACTCAAAGGGCACCTCCCATTTTAGAAGCTCTTCCAGGACTCCAGTTTGCCTTCAGCAAGTGTTCTTCTACAACTCACTTGACTCTCTTTTACCTTCAGAAGACCTTCTACACCTGGCTCCCATGCACCCACAGACTTTCCCACCTTCCTACCAAAGTGCTACCCACTCCCATTCCCACCGTTTTGTGAACAGAAACAGTAACAATGGAACAGAGAGGCCAGACAGATGCAGGTGACCCGTGTTCCTGCAGCAGAAGGGGGGCAGTCTTCCAATAAAGGAGACAGGTACCACGGAGCTGGATGCAATGCCAGATTTGCTTGGCTCACTTATCAGCTCATCTAATTTCAGCAAGGAAGCAGAGCACTGCCAAACCCAAGGTTGCCTGAGGAGGTTGTAAATGCACACACCATCAGCTCCTTCCCTGCCAGGATCTGCTGTCTCCCACAAAGATCAGCAGTAGGCTGAGCACCAGAGGAGCTTATGGCCACACACAGAGGTGGTACGTGCCATGTACCCCTTTCCAGTCACAAACAAGAGTAGCCAAGCCAGGATGGAGCCAGCCTGATCACAGAGGGGGACAGCTCAGGAGAATCCTCTGACGGAGTCATGAAACTGTCCCAACACTTCTGGCCAAATCGTCTAGCAGGGATAGACCAGATCAGTTAAGCAGGCAGCCACAGTTCCACATCATATAGTCTCTCCGCCCAGAGCTTCTCAGTCACACCATTCCCTTGGGAGTCTGGTTCACTGATATGAAATTCCACACCTCTACCTCACTTCTTTGCCACCACATCATTAGCTACGCCCCTTAATGCTTTCCATTAGTGGTGATATTACTCATATTGCAGTACCCAGCTGCCTCCCACAACCCCCCAGCTCTTCCCTTCCAAGTTCTCTTACAAAGACCCTCAGGCACTATTTTCTGAAGAAAGCAACAGCCTTTCTGCCATGCCAAGTCCTGCCCTTTACATCTCCCAGCAGACCTAGGTCTGGGTTGCACAAATGCATTTTCTTCACCCAGGGAGATAACTTTCCCTGGGAGAGGTGAACATGACCCTCAAACCTCTGCAAAAGCCTCCATTCAGGCAATGTTCTGCCTCCTCTGAAATCAACACCAAAACTTCCCTGACACCAGATGGGCCAAGACATGGCACTGTGCCAAAACACAATTCCCCAGCCAGACATTTAATTCATTACATTTCTGCTTCTCCTTCATTCAGAAGAGCTGGTCTCAGTTACTGCTCTGCAAGGTTCCCTACCCTGTATTTGCTATTAACTGTTTTAAGTAACTGTGACAGCTCAGGAAGAGGGTGATCCTCATTGTTTTTAGTGCACATAACCTGACCATAAGGTCTTTATTGGATTAAACTGAAAGATCATGTTAACCAGTGATTGAATTACTGATAACTAGAGGGCACTGCAATAAAAACAAGATCATTCCTGAGCTCCCACCACAACACATGGCACCATTCATACTAAAGCACCTGCCAACTTTGGGAAGTACAAGGTGCACTCTACTGACAGCTAAAAATGCAGCCAGGTGTGAGGCTGTATCTGTTTCCCTTTTTGCAGTATAAAGCAGGGAGACTTACTGCAGAAAGTCATACTCCAGCTGATTGAAACTGCAGGGGGATTTCGAAGAGGCAAAATACAATTACTGGTGCTGGAATCCTGCCAGTTGGGGCTAATATACTAATCTCCCAGAGGAGCTAGAGAAGTTACTATCTCTGACTCCAAGACAGGTCCACACACACAAAAGAAATCATAGTCCAAAGAGAGACCCAGGGTAGAAAAGTTGTTAGGTCTCATTATGGTTGGAATTTGCTTTAGGCAGAGACCAGGCACCAAGTGCTACAGCTGTTCTCCAAATAGCCTCACACCTTTTCCCTGCTCAGCATAGGACTCCAGTAAGGCCAGAATAAACCATCCTCAGCCAAACACAGTCAGTCAGGGATAGTTGCACCAGAATAATACTATGCAGAGAGAAACTCTCCTGTCACAGGTCAGCCTCTGCCAGCAATGTCTTGACTGAGGTGGTTTGTCCCAAGACACATCACCCAGTGTGTCAGTGAACACTAAACCAGGGAACAAACAAGAGGCATCCCAGGAGCTGAGCTCAGCAGGCGGCTGCTCAGCACTAAGCTGCTTTACCAGGTGCTTCATTTCATTAATGCTTGGGTTGAAGATGGTATTAAGAACTGCAGATTTGCTGTCAGTCTGGATGAGGAGGCAGCAGATTTCAGTAAGGCTGAAAAATACTGGGATCTCTTGGGCCAGAAGCAAGTAATTTATCACAGAAGGAAGTGAATCTCACTAGCAGAGAAGGCAGAAGGTATTTTATTCCATCAGAAAACTTTTCGTTTAATACAGTCCTTCTAAGTTGTCTGTCCTGCTATCCCCCATCCTAGCTCTCCCAGGAATCCCTTCTGCTAATTACTATGAATAATTAAAAGATTACAATTTCCTCCCCAACCCCCCAAAGCACCACATGCTGTCCTAGTGAATCACCAACCTATAAGACTAGATTTGATTGCTCCCAGCACGCTCATGTCTTGGTCTTCAAGCACCTTGGAGCTGAAAGCAGACCATGGGGAAGGTGGGAAGAAAGGAAAGAATAGGAAGGGCCAGTTAAGAGTCCCTGTAGGTTCACTCTGTTTACACAGTTGATCTGTCATTCAGGCCAATTTGCTACCAAAGGTGAAGCAAAGCAGCCAGACCCAAACTACAACCTGAGAAGTTTCTGAGTTCCCTGGAAGCCTAAAGGGATGCAGAAATAACAGGTTCACAGCTCCACTGGTTTGCCTTTAGACTGAAGTACAAGTCACATGCTGCTTCTTTCCATAAGGATATGGCATCCACATTCCCACCAGACCTAATCCATCCCTTCCACATGTGGCTCCACTGGGTAGCAGCTGTGCATGGGGTAGCACACATAGAAGTGCACACTTCTGTGCACCCTCAGACAGAATGAGACAAATGTCAGGGCCACTCCACAGGCTGGTGCTCACTGATGTCAATATAGATTCACTGTTCCGTGGCTTAAATCAGCAAAAGCACATTATTCAGGAGAACCAGAGCCCCAGGCTGAGCTCTGCTCTGCCAGTGGGGGTTTGTTCTCACTTTCTAATGGACAAACAGGTGGCCCTATATGCCATATGTTTTCCAGAAATATTTTTAAAGGATGTTTGAGTGCACTTTAAAAAAAAAAAAAAGGCAGCAGCTGCAGAATGTTATTACTTTTTAGCTCTTGCAGCCTCAAAGTCACACAAAGGCAGGGAAGTCTCCCTACACAGACTTCAGGACATAAAAAATGGAGATATGACTAATACAGCTTTTAAACAGCAGGAGATCTGGCCTATCTGCAGGACCACCATCAGCTGCAGGCCCAGTATTTTTACACTAAACACAGAAAGAAGTCAGCACAGGTTTCCTTTCATAGAAGGGAATTTTCTCTCTCTAGTAGTACAACAATCCTGTTTTGTGCCTTGATTGATGCAGTGCCTCCAATGTGTGCCTGGGACAAAGCTACCAACTATGCCAGGCTACACTTCACAGAAAGAAATCTCACATAAGGAAAACTTAAACCTTAAACTTTTTTTTTCCTTAAACAGCAGCTGTTTAAAGCTGTTTAATGGATTTATACATTGAAAATAACCTAACAGATGTCATCACACAGTTCCACAAGGTATCACATGGCATCTGTCACACATGCAGCATGTAAGATCCAATGGTTGTGTGCCTCTCTCATACAGAGGCTTTGCATGACAGGAGAAGGCTGCCCAATTTAAGGGATGCTATTACAATATCCTTTATTGTAAAATGACACACAGCAGGTTTCTAATTAAATTTTAAGTAGAAATGTGCTCTCTGCTCTTGAATAATTCAAACCATTCTATTAACCAAGGTTCTGAAATGCCACTGAGACATGAGCTCTGGACACAGCAACGGTCAGGGGAAGAAACAGGACTTGGAAGCACAGCAGCAGTTAGCTGGGCAGGGTATGCATAAAGGACAGCTGAAAGAGCACATCTGTTCATGGAGGAAAGTACTGCAGGCAAGAACGGAAGGAGAGGCGAGCGTGTTCTGCATGCAAATGGGGCAAGGCACGTGCAAGAGGCAAGGCTGGGTTCGGTACCCAGTCATCTCGCTCTCAATGCACAAGCACATGCTGTTCTCCAAGTCACGTCCAGATCTGTGAGCACATGCAGGTGCCTGCTGGCACACCAATAAAAGCGCCGCTTGGCGCGGCCGCGGCGTGAGAGCGGCTGAGCCAGAGCCTGTCCCAGGGATGCGCTGGCAGGAATGGGCACCATCCGCCTCCGGCATCCCCATGGAGGCAACGTCTGCACAGCTGCCCCACAGCCAGGTCTGCAAGTGCCCCGGGGGCCACAGAGCCACAGGGCAACAAGAGCATGGCTGGGTAAGATCACAGCAACACCACTGAGCGAAGGGCTTTGGAGACCTAAGCTGGGATGGCCCTTGCCCCCCACAGTGTGCACTGTGTCCCAGTGGGCAGCCTCAGCCATAGCTCTGCAGCAGCCTCAGCTCTGTCACAGAACTAGGAGTGAAAACATGACTTGCGCTTTCAAACTGTAGACTTGCTGAGAGGGAGGCAGTGATACGGCCGAGGGAGGAGGGGTAAGGCTGGAGTCTGGCCCTTGGGTAACATTTAATACGTGCCCCACATGACACTTAAGAGCAGGAGCATGTGAAATTATCCCCTAAGCTACTGGAAACCCTGCAATACTCATCACCATTCCTCCATCCTTCTCCTAGAGAGCATCTTAAAGCCAATAAGGGCCTTTGGGGGCAGACCACTGAGGAGACAAAAAAACATTTTACAGAGGAAAACAAGCTCAAATGCTCATGACACCCATTTTGGTCGTGACTCCTCAGGAAGTAGCAGGACAGGGTAGACAACAGCACTATCTTCTCTTGGGCCAAATCCACTCTGAAGTCATAGAGTGAGGAATCCAGAATTTGAGCCAGGGAAACCAGTTTGATTCAAACCCTAAAATGACCTTGATCTCGTGAGACCCCAAAGTTGTGCTTAATAGGCAGCAACAGAAAAAAAAGAAGAGATAAGAGAGCATAAAAGGGGGAGAGTGGGAAAGGAGGGCATGAGGCAATGGGAAACTAGGTGAAGGCAATACTTTTCCCAGCTCATAGCAGCTCAGGAATAAAAGCTCTCTGCTGTAACTTGGTTTCTAAAGCCTGTGCTTTCTCAGGGTTCACTGGGGACACATCAGGCACTGAGGTGAGAAAAGAGAGCTGACGTTTAATCGCAGGCCCTCTTAGCGAGAGTTGTGTCAAAGCAGAAAGACAGATTCCCTGCATCCTTCCACCTCCCCAGAGTCCCTGCAGAGTGGGGAGGAAGAACGGGGTAAAAAGAACCTACCTGTTGCCGGTCCCAAGTCCAGGCTGGAGTCGTTGAGCTCTCCCCCATCTTCCCAGAAGTACTGTGGGGGCTGCAAGATTTTGGACTCCTCATTCTCCTCACTGGCAAAGCCTGACCCTGGGGCAGCATGCAGAGAGCCAGGGGCAAGATCCTGCTCTGCAGTCTCCGGGCTGGTTTGTTCGTGGGAATTCATGGCCTCCAGGTGGGACATCACAGCAAACTCCAGCAGGGAAGTTGACGTGAGGCCATCAGCAGTTGGGTCCTCAGAGGAGGCAAGAGAGAGGCACAAGGTCCCTGTATAACAACAGTAAACCCACATCAGAGATAGGACTGACACCCACTAGGGCTTGTCTTCTCTTTGCAGGCTGCTCCTGTCAAACCAAGCTACCCCTTACGTGGGCTGTGCTCTCAGCTGATGAGGAAAATTAGGGTATCTGAGAAACATCCACAACCATGCAGAGGAGCGTTCACATTCAGGAGTCCTCAGTGGCAAGCAGCCATCCAGCCTGGGGCACCTCTCTTCCTTGATGGGACTCTGATGGTTTGCACTTTCTGAAGTGCTTTTGCCTCTGAAAGGATGGGGTGCCTTATTAGTCACCCATCCTGGAAAGGAGTTGGAACGTCTCATACTTCAGCCATGGAACTCTGGCCTTATGAAGACAGTGACAGTTTCCTATCTGACTGTCCTGATCCACATCTGTATTATGTGCAGGGGGACTGATTCAAACCAGTATTATTTACAACTCCAATAGTAATCATGTTTTAAATCAAGAGGCTGAAAATCTGGTTTTGGGTAATTAATTTGAACTTCTTTTGCATTCACAATGTTGGTTTTCATACAAAAGGGCCAACCATGAGAGGTAAGAATTAAAATGTGACAATAGCAGACATCTACCTAACACTAAGCAGGGAAGCAGCATGCATTTTACACTTTTCTTTAAACATTATACCCTTGTTATTTCCATTTTATCTATTAGAAGGTTTGACTGACACTTCTTGATTCCTAGATGAGACTTTAATTGTGATTTGTGTCAAGGTATATTCACATGCATATTGAACTTCAATCAAAATGCAACAAAACAGCATCTGGAACTTGGCTTTATTCAGCCAATAAATATCATGATAAATATGGAGTCTTAAGAAAAAATAAAATTACCAAAACATGTTTTACATTTAAAACAGTTTTGTTAAGCAAGCAAAGGAACTAATTTGGGTGAACTGAACAATTTGCTTCCCAGCCCTCTCCAGCATATAAAAACTAGAAGATCTCATCCTCTCAACAGCTGATTTTTTATTCATAGATTAGAATAAAAAAGGACATTTTCTCGCTTTCTCAGCTCATACTCAGTTTCTCAATTCTTAATGAAGTAGTCACTGAAGTGAACTAATTGAATAAGCTGAAATGAAGACTAATTTGGTATTTTTCTTTGATAACTGATTTTCTAGACAACAGAAATGCAGCAGATCTAATCCATGTGGACTTCAGTCAAGTATCTGATACAGTGCCTCATGCAGAATTACCAGAGACAGAAGAAAAGATACCAATTAACAGGAAATTATAAGGCATTGGCTATACAAAAAATTAGAGGCTTGTGCTAGAGGGAGGCTATTAGTGGAATTCCTTGAGGTTTGTCCTTGGATCTGCTGTTCTTTCACACTTTCCTAAGTGACCTTGGAAGAAAAATTAGGAACATGATAATGAAATTAGCGAAGGACACAAAGAGAGGAGACATCCTCACTGCACAGAAATACTGTAGGTACAGATCTTGAGAATGTGAATAATATTATGAAAAGAAATAGTACAAAGTGATAAGTCATCCCCTTGAGAACTAGCACAAAACATTTCTGATACAAGATAGGAAAGCATCCATTAGAAATGTCTTAAGAGGAGAAACTCCTGTATTAGAAACAGCTCTGAGGTATCACTAGAATGCAGATGTGAAAATCCTTGCAGAGTCCTGAAGTATTAGAAATAGAGAGCTTTTACAAAGCACTGCTGAGACATCACCTGGATGCTGCACACAGATCTGGATACACGTGGCCTGAAATGATTTAAGCAGAGCTGAACCGCCTTCAGGCAAGGGCACAGACTAGGCAACCTCCTGAGGTTGCTTCCCACCACCATGTCCTACAATTCCACATCCCAGAAGGACAAATTCAAAATAAGACAAGCACTAAGATGAGCTGTCATGCAGTAGCAGATGGGTTGGCCCTTGTCCTTTTGCTGAAAACATTGGCCTGTTGGCACAAAAAGTTTGGGAATTACTACTCACCTGCCAGACCAATTACCAACACTAGAATCCAGAAATGCATTTCTCAAGTCTTTTGCCTGCTCTGACTCTCTCCACTTTCTTTCACTATTCTCTGAACTGAGCAAAATCCAATATTGGTTACCCTTTCCCATATCCACTTGGGCCAGGCTTCAGCACTTCTCAATCTCGTTTATTTTGCTCTATTGATCCAAGGTAAGATCAGCTGAGGCTAGCACAGCAACAAAGAGGGAACGGCAGAGTATCAAAGGGGAAGGAAGCTATGGCAGCACCACTGAGCCAACCAAAATGCCTCAGGGCTTCCCTGGGGATTTGCCAGCTCCCTGCAAGCCCTGCATGCACAGTGAAGTCCACAGCTGGAAACAAGAGCTCACACATCTCCTGTGCATGAGCATAGATCCAGAGAGACCTGGCCAGGCAGCCCCGGTGCCAATTCAGTGGTGCTCAGCAGGCTCCAAGGTGCTGATGCCCAGGCTGGGCTTCCCCAGCTGACACAAGACACCTGCAACACTGATAGAGAGAACTGAGCCCCACGCAGCCCACCAGAGAGAGCACTTGTCTTGAAGAGCTTACAGCTTAAGCTAACATGACAGAGCAACAAGGTGGAGAAAGGAAACGTTATGCTTGAAGTTATCCAGCAAAAGAGAGCAGAAGGATAGGAAGAGACCAAGTGGTCTGAGACCACACAGAATATTTGATATATTTGACTGCCTGGATCTTAAGTAAGCTCTTTATCCAGCCCAGTGCCTCAGATTCTCCTGATTCCCATTAGCAGAGATGTGGCACCTCAGATTTCCAGCCACACTGCAAAACACATCCTGGGTCTCCCAGGCAGCAATGCAAAGCCTCAAAATGTAACTGTGCCAGCTCAGGCCTTTGTTTCCATCAGCTACACCCCATCTGAGTTCTCTCCAGAGCTCAGCCATAGACCATCCACCACTACTCAGAAGACATCTCATGGCAGGTGAACATGGACATCCAGAGAGTTATTTCCATCCATGTAGGAAGCTCAGATGCTGGGAGATTGTTTACCTTCCTTTAACTCTGAAGTGTTTACCCAATTAAAACCCCCTAAGCCGCATTATCTGGTTTACTGGGATGCTGTGCTTTCCTCAGCCCAATATAAAACTCATCTCATCCCTGAGAATGAGTCATGCACAGCCTGAGCAAGCCAGGTTTCTCCTGGGATGGATCTGGAGTAACACCCTGGGGCCTGATTCTCAGGCACAGGATGAAGAGACTGGTCTGGGGAACTCTGTGACAGCACCAGCCCAAGTGCCACAGGGCTAACACTGCTATCACACCCGAGTACAAACCAGGACCTCTCCAGACCACATCCTGACACCACTTCATTCATACCATCTGCACCAGCAGCAAAAACTCAAAGGGCTGGGGTGTCAAACAGCAGCCCCAAGATTTGCCACCTTCCCCCTCTCTTCCAAGAGTCTCATATAGGAGCACCATGCAGCTGCCAAGTGCAAGGAAAAGAAAGAATCAAAGCACAAGCTGAGCTGGGAGGCAGGGGAGCACAGCTGAGAGGGGAAGTCTAATGCCCGAGACCTTGGTCGCAGGCCATTTTCCTCCTAGGATGGGGAACAGGGATTAGGTAACTTCTATCAGCCATCAGTCTCCCAATTTTGTATTCCAAAAGGCAGATCAAGAGATAGGAATAAAGAAACAAATGAATAAAGCTGTGCAACTGTAGATGGGAGGGAGCAGGGAACAGAGCCAGGGCTTGCCAGCTGCTTCAATGGGGCGCTTGTCTCTCATTTCTATTTTTGCGGCACCTCTGCGTAACCTGGAGGAGATGAGGCTCTGCATGCTAAAGAGGGCAGGCAGCCTTCGGGGAAACAGCAGGGCTGTGAGCACAGGAGGAAAATCCCTCCCCAGAACAGGGAGAGGAGGGGCACAAAAGGAGAGCAAGTGGGAGAGGTAGGTGGAGGAGGGAGAGGGAACAAAGGCACAGAGCACCAAAACCACCATGGGAGCTCCCACAGGGGCTGTGAGCTGTCCTGCTGCTACTACCTACAGAGGTGACACGTGGAGCTAACAATGACCTTGCAAAAGGTGCATCACTTCTATAAGGAGCAGAATGGGGCAATTCCACCAGCAGGGAACAACACTGCAATGTTACCTTTCCGAGGCCACTGAAAAAAGGCCTGCCAGAAGCACACACTGATGAAATGAGTTTGCTAGTTGCTGAACCCGCTGACCCCTCAGCAAACGGTTCCAAGTCAAAGTGGAGAAGCTTGCTCTGTTCAGCTCAGCAGAGGATTCAAGAAAACAGCCTCAGATAAGGGAGTTTCGCTCAACAGCAGGAAAAAAAAACATTAAGGAAAGATTATCTGCCATCTTTCTCCCAAACTGCTGTCAATAAGAGCAGTTTTGCAATTCTAAACAATCCTAAAAAAAAAAAAAAACACCAAAGTATTTTCTACATTAGCTGACCAAGAATCACTTCACCTCTTTATCACAAAGCAAGCCACCTCTCCACAGGACAGGGCAGTTGTTTAAAAACTCCCAACTGGCCTACTGAATAGGACTAGTAGTGAAAGAGGAAATAAGTTATTTCTGTGTCCAGCTGAAATGAGCAGAGGGATTTGGGGAGATTAAATGGAATCTGGCTGTGACTGTGTCAAATTTTTCTTACTTTTTAATTAATAACAAGCAAATCTCAATTTTTCTCCAAAGAACACAGTCATCCCTAAAGGCATCATCATCATATGGGCTTGATCTATAGAGGGGCCAGAGCACTCTTCAATTTACCCAGCAAAAGGTTGGTTTCCCCTCTCCTTCCAGAATGTTGTGGCTACACCACAGCGCCAGAGAGGCAGGATCAGCCTGCTGAAGGGAAGAACATTTGCCTGGAGCACACTACCTGTCTGTACCACACCACCAACTAGCAGAGCCTGCACATCCCACCCAAACACACTGGCACAATGGGTACCAGGGAGGGGGGTCAGAGCATCTTGGTACTGCCAATGCAGCAGCAGCAACAATGTCCATCTGGCCCTGCTACCGTTGATCTTCCTTTCAAGCCCACCCCACACCCAGGAGCTACCCAACCATGTTATTTCCTAGGAGAGCTGGGTCAGGAATGGGTCATTTACTGATAATCGGTTGGGACAGAAACACAATGACCAGATGAGGGAAGCATCTGCCAGGGATATTCCCTCCCCCAGACCACCACGCCTGGAAAGGCCGGGGAGCATGGCCCAAGGGCAGAGAGGAGAGAGGCCCCAGGGCAGAACAGCCAACGGCACAAACCACTTTCAGAACATAACAAAACACAGTAATTTAAATAACAAAAAAGGATCCCAACCATGGCCAGTGGAGGAAGAGAAGAAAATGTTGTTTGACTGAGGGATGTCCAAGCTGATTCCTACATGGTCACCTGGAATCTCTGCACACCAGACCCTCAACAGCTTGCACAGGGAACCACACAAGACAACCACATAGCAAATCAAGGCCCTTTGGTGCTAATTCAGACTTACAGACAGTACCCGTACTGGGACACTCCAGCTAATAGACATCTCCCAGTCCAGCTCCCACATGGCCCTATTGCTGCTCTCCCACACTGCACTAGACTACTTACACATCCAGGCATATCCCTAATCTCTGAGATCTTTTCCAATTAGGACTTCAGAAAACAAGATCAGACTGCCATCCTCCTCCAGTACTGCCAGCAATCAGGTCCCTTACTGAGCATCCCTCTAAAACCATCCACCTTCCTGTGGCTCCAGTACATTTTAGAAAGCAATGGGAAGAGCACTTGGGTCTGCAAGGGAGCACATACTTGCCAGCCTGCACCAACAAGAGGGACAAGGCACAACTGAAGAAGCCCTTTCAGTGGGACAGCTTGTTAGAGGGACGCTGTGCCAACATCCTTGAGCTTTACAGTTCTTTACAGCAGGTATAATGAGAGAACTCCAACACTCAACTACAGGGAGTGCATGTCTGCATGTACCAAGTGGGTACTGCCTCACAAAGGACTGCCAACATCTGCTCCCCTGGCACTTCAGCAGAGAACAGCACACAGGCCCAGATGTACCCATGGGAGATGGCACAGCACTGTCAGAAGATGTACCCACTTTTGTGGATAATTGCAGATGTGCCCTTTGTCAGAACAAGTGCACCAGGGGCCTGACTTTGAGGGGTGCTGAGCACCCTCAGCCCAACACCAAGATGAGTCTCGTCTCTTGTCCTTACAGTCAGTAACATCAGGACTGCTCTAAACACCTCCACCCATCTGCACACAAGATGCTCCATGCAAGAAGGTCACAGCAACTCAAACAAGTCTGCCTGTCCTTCCCCCTTCGCTCAAGCATTCATGCCAGGAGTCACAATCTCACTTGGTTTCAGTCTCCCAGACTGTTTGCCTTCACTCCCTCCCCAGATTGTCTCATAACCTTCACACCTCCCTCCTCTGCTGCTGCAGTGTCTGCTCTCCTTCGTGATTCCCACTACCGACAATGTCAGCTCCCTGCTCGGGGCCAAGGGAGATGCAGCCCCTGGGGAAACTGCATCAGAGAGACAAACCACAGCCCACAGATTTCTTGGCCCTCTCAAAGGCCCGAAACATCTGTCTGGCCACACCTGCACTTCCTCTTCTCGCTCTGACCCAGCCTGGACTATGTATCCCACAGCACTCAGTTCGATTTCCAGCCCACCAAATAAAGGCTTGTGGCTGCTTCATCTTCAAAGCCTCCCTGCTCGGGCAGAGCATGCACTAACTCAGATGCAGGAAGGACTTTGCTCGAGACATAGTCACCTGTCAAAATATAACAGAAGCCTTTTATACCCCAAAAGGTCTTTAAAACACAACACTGAACACACAAATGGTTACAACTCCACTCCAGCCCCTGCAGCAGAGCAGTGACAACCACCCTGCCACATGCCTGCATAGCAGACTCCCTACCAAGAGGCTCCACTCTCCAAACAACTTCATGCACACTCGGCAAAAAGAAATCATGCAAAGGTTCTGCAGTCCCAGCACACATGTATGGTCCTGGCTACCTTCACAACACATCAGGCAGGACAGAAAGAGCCAAGAGTGGATGCAGGAAGCCTGCAAAGTTGATTTCCCAACTGTAACAGGTTATCGCCACAACAAGAATGTGCATCCAAACTCCGGCAACTACAACAGGGCTTAACCAGGCACAGGGATGGTGAGAGGCTGATCTGAGCCCCAGCACAGTTTACCTTCCTTGCCAGCATCCCTGGCCCTCTGAACAAACCAACACACGTTTGCTTTGCCTCTGTGCAGGCTGCACTCATGTGGCTGACAAATAGCCTCTCCATTCTCTGGGGATTACATGTTTCAACAGCGTCCTGGTTTCAACAAATAGCCAGCAAGAACAAGGAGCCGGTTCACCCAAGCACCAGGTGTTAGCTGTGATGCATCTTTCCTGCAGCCCCTCTCCCCTGGTCCTGCAGCAGGGCTGCCAGTGCTGCTGCTGCTCACTCAGGTACCCACAAAATGCCAGAGCTTCTTCCCATCCTGAGCGAGTAGAAAAACTTTTGTGTGCTCTGATCTGCAGCTCGTCACCAGCAGCTTCCCCTTGAGGGCTTAATGTAGTTATTTCTACCCCTGATACCTATAATTAAATGAACATTTCCTTATGGCACTGAGGAGGCCAAGCTAAAACCGACTACAGGGAATTTTCATCCTTCCTGATCTATACTCCATCTCTGGCTTGTTCACACAATGCTAATAAGACATCTTCTAAGCAAGCAGAATGGAAAAAAAAAAAATACCAAAACTCTTAAATAGCCCACATGAAGACTAGCACCTGTCTTCATGTGCTAGAAGAGACAAAAAGAGGAAAGAGAACAACTCCCTCCTTCTCCCCCTGCTGTTAACCACATAATTTTCCTACTTGCAAAACAAAAGGGCCTTAGATATCCCAGAGCCTGGAAAGAAGTTTCCATGCTCTTCCAGCAGATTTGTGCTGCTCAGCAATCTGATGGGACCCTCATGAGGTGAATGTCCTGTTTTAGCACATCCTGTAGGTCTGCAGAGGCTCACAATCTGGGGAAGCTCTCTTTTAGGTATTAACTATTCCTGTCCAGCAGGGCTAAAGAAGCAAAGCCCCGAGGGCACTGAGTTATTTCAGATTGGAACAGATTCTAAACCACTAAACAAAGCTACTAACCAAAACAGGGCTTGATGTATAAATTGCCAGCACTCTGTATCTCCAGTTCTGACCTCTCATCTAGGTAGAAGTGCAGCTGTCTGGAGAAGCCTGGCCAACTAAGTCCAGCCCTCTAGTACCATCACAGGCTACCAGAATTACCAAGGTCACTAGACTAGGAACTGAGCTGTCCCTTGGAGCTGCCACTCACTTCTGGCCCCTATACCTATCCCTGCTAGGACAGCAGAGAGGATCACAGGGAAAGCCAAGGACCCAAATCCTCTGTATCACTCACTACCAGCTGGACAGCAATACTAAAAAGTTTCCAGCAGCCTCAGCAGAATAGCAAACACACCATCCCCCTCAGCATAGCAGTACCACCGGTGGTCCTTTTGGCTGCCACAGTTTAAAACCACCACGAGGTCCCCCTCCTTCCTGTGCAGAGCACACACAGCTTTATGGCTACAGGGATGGGGCCAGCCTTTGCTGGCAGCTTGGCAGGGTGGGAATCTAGCAGCTCCCACTCCCCATGCATCTTGCCCTCTACTGTGGAGGAGGCAGAGGTTTGGATGAATTTGGGGACAGGGGTTTCCTACTGAGATGCAGTTAAAGAATCTTTGCCAGCTGTGCCTGATGTTTTCCCTTAATGTGGACAACCTGCCTGTAGGAAGCCACAAATTGGCTCCCTGCTCAGCTCTGGAAAGACTTATTGCTTCTGTGCCACCGAGTATTGGCACAAAACCCCAACAGGTTTTCTGATCCATTTTGCTCTTTAAGCTCACTATTGTTTGCAAACCTAAAAGGCTTTATCTCTTCTCTTTAGGGAGTCTCAGACAACAGAGACTCACAGCTCAAGGACAGAGTGGCTCCACAGATGACACATTCCCCAGTGAAAATTTCGGGGAGATTGGGGTAATAAGAGAGATGTGCCAGGGGGCTGGATGTCACTGTATCACAGCTCGGTCGTGCTGGAAGACAGTGACTGGTTGGTAAGTCAGTCCTTCCCTCCCTGCCAGAATGACTCAAGACAAAGACTCCCCCACACTTCAAATGTCCCTGTTCAGAACTCCCGTTCCACACTAGACAGATTTCTGTACAAAGGGATGGAGTAGGGAGGAAAAGGGCAATCTCAGCCTCACGGATCTTCAGGGGGATCCCTTTGTTGGGAAATTTCCCCAGACTATTTAAAAATAGAAGCAGAGCCTTCATAACTATTCCAAATACAATTATTCCTGCACTTAATTGCCTTTCTTTGGCACGTTACCTCGCCTCCAAATTTCAAGAGGAGGCTCCCAGGGAAACGCGGAGCAATTTGCGGTTCCCCGTTCCTTTGTACCAGTTTCGCGGTAGTTCGCAAAATCACCACGACGCCAGACGAAGCCATCGATACCCGGGCGGGCGGTCCTGGGGCAGCGCTGCCAGAGCTGGGGCTGCCCCGGCCGGGTAGCGACCACCCGCCCCGCCAGTGCTGCCGGTGCCCCACGCCGTGCGGGGTCCAGCGCCGCGTGTCCCCTCCGCGGGGCAGGGGACCCCGGGAGAACCCCGGTTCCCGCGGGGTGAAACCCACGTGTATCCAGCCCGCCATGCCGGGACCCCCTGTCACCCCCGAAAACCCCGGCGCAGGGACCGGCCGCTCCAGAGGGCAGTGCCGGGTAGCCAGGGAGAGCTCCGGGGTGGGGGACGGGGATCCGCACAAGCCGCGGTACCCGCGGTCAGCGGCGCCCGAGCGGGGGTAGGTGATGGAGACCTGCCTGATGCGAGGTCGCCCTGCCCCGGGGCACTGGATCCTCCGCGGGCCGGGGGACACAAACCCGCCCCCCGCCAGGGGTCCCGGTGCTCGGGGCGCTCCGATGCCCACGGAAGGGACCGACACCCACCCACCGCCCAGCCCCTGGGGAT
>VXAU01001444.1:694908-717382 GCA_013399695.1 Formicarius rufipectus | reverse complement strand
GGCAGAGGCGGAGCGCAGCCCTTGGTTTGCTCCTAATTCCCGGCTGCGGAGCCGCTGCCCCCCGTGCCCCCCGCCCACAACGAGCCCCGGCCGAGGGAACGGGGAGATGCGCCGGACCCCTCGGGGCCGCAGCTCCCGGTCAGCCGGAACACTAGAGACCCTTCACCTCCGCCTGCTGACCGCTCCTCAGCTGCACATGACTCACAGAGACACCACCACCTCCCCATCACTCCTCAGCTCCCCCTTCACCTGGAAAAACCTTGTCTCACTGAGCAACTTCATTTCCCCACTTCTGGAGGTCATCTGGTCTAAGCCACTGTTCAGGTGGGATACCTACCGCAAGTTTCCCACGACCAGATGGCTTTTGAGTATCTCCAAGGCTGGAGACTCTACAACTTCTCTGGGCCATCTGTGCCACTCTCAATCACCCTTACAGTAAAAAGGTGTTTCTTGATATTCAGGGGGAGCCTCCAGTGTTACAGCTTGTGCCCATTACCTCTGGTCCTTTCACTGGGCACCTTTGTGGTGCCCTCTCTTCAGGTATTCATATATACTGATAAGATCCCTCATGAGACTTCTCCAGGCTGAAAAACAAGTGACAGCTCTCACAGCCTTTTCTCATATGTGAAATGCTCTAGACCCTTAAATGTCCCTGCCTCATTTACTGGGGAGCTCAGCATCAGACAGCACACCAGGTGTGGCCTCACCAGTGCACAGCAGAGGAGCAGGATCACTTCACTTGACCTGCTGGCCATGCTAATGCAGCCCTGAATACCAACACAGCCTTTGTGGCACAGGCAAGTGGCTGGCTCACATTCAATTTGGTCTCACCATGACCTCCAGGTTCTTTCCTGCCAAGCCATTTCCCAGCTGGGTGGCCCCAGTATGTACTGTTGCATGAGATTGTTCCTCCCCAGGTGCAGCCCTTTGAAAGCCTTGCTGAACTGCATGAGGTTCCTTATCAGCCCATTTCACCAGCCTGTCTGGATCCCTCTGGATGGAAGCTTAACTTTGTGGTTTACCAGCTGTTCTTCCCAGTTTTATGTTGGGATCTTGAGCTCTGCCATCTTATGGTCACTGCAGACCAGGCTGCCTTTGACCTTCACAGCCCAAACAAGCCCCTCATTAGTGCTTAGTATGAAGTCCAGCAGAGCGTGTCTTCTAATTGGTTCTTTAATCAGCTACAAATTTATCATCAATACACTCAAAGATTCTCCTGGATAGCTTATGTTCTTCTGTGTTGTTGCTCCAGCAGATGTTGGTGTGAACTATATCTGGCTCCTTCTCAAGTATGGCAGGAGATCAACTTTTTTTGTAGTTATAAATCCTCAGGGGGAACAGGAGCAGTCTTCTTGGTGCCAGAAGCTTCTATCCTTCTCCAGAGACTGCACTTACCTCAAAATTAGGGATGGGCACTGCCTGCTTCTCTACTTCAGCTGGGTTTGGGAGATCTTTGAGCTGTTTTGTCTCAAAGAGCCCATCTTACTCTATCTCTGGCGCTGTGCATCCTGCTCAGTTACCCTCCTTTTGGTGGAACAGCTCCTGCAAGAGAGCACACCTTCTGCAGGACATGGGCCACTTCTGGCACCAAAGAGAAGTCCCAGGAACTCGCTACATCCTGGGGCTTGGAGGGCTGCATCCATTATCTGGAGCTGGGTCTGTGTTGGAGCCTCTGCCCCAGCAGGGACAGCTGCTCCCACACTTGCTGGGCAAACAATTCTGTGGTGTGTCACCAACATCTGAGACAGTCACAATTATACTAATACAACTGATGCCCCCTTCTTTGTGTCCTTCTGTGCAAACCGCTGTGTCTATTAAAAACATATTTGTAGCAGTTCTTGCTTTTGTGACTCTTGGAGCAGTTCTGGTGGATAACACAAGCAAAGGATCATGCTGAATATCCTGCTGAAAATCATTATTGCAGCAACAAGGCCAACTGCTCCAATTACACTCAATTTTGAATGAAACACATCTTCAGTGGCCTCAGGGCACAACATTACTGTAAATGACTCAAGTAAGGCCATTGTCAGATGGGTGTCCAAGAAATAAGGTTCAACAGGTCCTCTAATACCACAGCAGTTGAGAGGGAACACGTGCCAGCTTCCTGCACTTCAACCCCTCTTGCCAGCTGGATGGGCTGGAGCCATTCCACTCCCCTCTTGTAGGCTCCCCTCCAGCATTTGGCCCTGCAGAAGAGCTGTGCAACTCTTGGGTCATCCCCAGACAAATGTTTAAGAGACCTGGTCAAGCATCACAAGGCTACCAACATGATATGACTCGAAGCCAAAGGATCTGCAAATGTATCGGTTCCTTCCCACTAGGCACTTGGCTCATGTTTTCAAGCTTTCCTCAACAGCAGTGTCAGGAGTCTTTTGTTTCAAAACAATTTTTCTCATCACATAGTCTAGGAGGGGAGGAGATGCTAAAACATCACACTGTAAGATCTGAGTGAGGAAAGAGCCACAGCCTCACCAAGTGTCTGTGTGCTTGCACCAGGTGCCCAGTGCTCTACCCCTCCCATAAGGCATGTTGCTGAGACAACAGGATGTAGGGCTGAAGGTGATCAGGATTTTAAATTCAGACATTCTTATTCCTCAAAGAGGTGTTCATTAGAAAATACTCAAAAGTCTTTCTCCCCCATATTAAATTAACCTTATTTTGGTTAAAGAGTGAATCTCCCAAAAGAAATATTGGCAGTATTTTTTTTCCTGTCAAGGACTTGCTGGTTTTCAACAACTAAAGAAAAGCTTCATGTGCCAAAGCCTGTTGAACTCTAATACATCAAACAGCCAACAGAAGGTACTTGGTATTATCAATACTGACCTTTACAGTTCTACTAGGCCAGCAGTGGCACATGTCACCCCTTTGTGCAGTTACCAGCCTCTTTTGGCCAGCTCTCCTTCCATCATCTGCTCCTGAGCAGCCACTACTCCCAGTGTGACAAGTGCAGGTATCAGACTGGCTGCACCAGTCACCCAGCACAGCAAGGCGAAGCCAACAAGCTTGAACCAAAGTACTCACTTTTGGCTTCTTTTAGACGACATCCTTCCAGTGCACTGAAAGTCCTTTTTATCCCAGAATCAATGCAGCCCCCAGCCCCCACCAAGCAGGAAATGAAGCAGGAACTACAGAGCTGTCGCTTACCCATTAGATGAGATAAAAACACTTTAGTGCACTCAGATTCTAGTCCAGGCATGGCATTTAATGAATGCTCTTGTCATTTTTCACTTTGTTGCTGGTAATTTGGCTGTCTTTGCATGCAGGTGGCTTACTACAAGTGTGTAACTAAAAGCCTTTCAGATCTCCTGACCCTGCCACATCCAGCTCCCAAATCTTAGAAGCTCATGGTGCTTCCTGGATTTATTTTGACATTATACATCAATCTCAGACAGAGAAACAAAGGGGGAGTACAAAAGGAGAAGACCATTTTAGGCAAGAAAATTAAATAAAATTAGTAGCAATATCGATCAGCAAGGTCAGTTCTGCCAGTGGAGCAGAAAACAGCCAGCAGAGACAAAATACCAGTTCTCTTTTAAACCAGCATGAACTTAAACCCAGCACAGCTCCTGCATCTCCATTTTCCGCTCCCTGGAATAGGTACAGCTGGCTTGACTCTCTTCTGAGGCATTGACAGCTTTATAGTCAAAGGTTTGTCATTTCTCATTTGATCTCCTCCAGTCTCCCTACCTGGTGTATATTCTCCAACAATGTTCAGAGCAGTGGTAAAAGAGGCTTTACAAATGCACTAAATGCCTTTTTTATAGCTGCTTCAAAGCTGTTCAGAAATTTTTCTCAGTATTACCATTATCTGTGCTTTTCTGTTCTTCCCCTAAAATTGTTCTATTTCACAGTTACATCTGATAGGCAGAATCAGAAAGCAAGCATGTATTTTAGGCTGGCAGAACTGAAAATCCTACTTCTGTCTCCCCCTGTGAGCTACTGTAACAGCTTTTGCCTTCAGGAAATTCAACCAGCTTTCCAGTTTTAGTGTTAAGGGTCGCATTTTCTTCCAAGATGCCTACAAACAAATACTGCTGAGGCAGAGGAAAGAGGTGATATCTATAGGAATAACTTCAGTGCCTACGACTTGTCAATTAAAAAGAAACTAACCACAAAGTCTAGTCTCAACAGAAATTTAACTTATTTTGAAACTCCACTTAAAAAACCCAGAAACACATTAACTTGAAATATGCTGGTGAGACATTTTATTTTCCCAAATACAGCAAAATTGAATTAACCTACAAAGGTGAAAGTGATCTATTGCCCTTGCTCAGCAAAGCAAAAAAAAAAAAAAAAAACCAAACAACAAGCAAAACAAATAAAGTCAGTTGTGAAGTTCTTGCAGTGTTCAAAAATGTAAGATGCACCTAGTACAAGGAAAAGGGTTTAACCATTCTTCCTTTGCACCGACACTTATCCAGGCAGCAGAAGGTGACCTGATCAGATGGAAAAAAGGCCTACTCTCAAATTGTTCCCATTACCTCGACTGCTGGCTCTTTGGGACAGAGCCTGGGTGACACAGCAGGTTTGTGGCACACCTTGCCATTTAACTCCATCTTCTGTCAAGCTGTGCTACCTTTTGGCATCTCATCCCTCCAGAGGAGGAAAGCTTGAAAATTCCTTACCCTGTCCAGCCTCCTCTTCCTTAGGCACAAGGAAAGATTTAACCTCTCCCTTGTTCCAAAATATGTGAATTTACTTCAGAGCCTCCGACAAGCTTGATATAAGCTTATTTGCTGACTTAGCCTTTTTAATGCTGGGACACCATGAAACATTTTGACTGTACCAAGCAGGGGTCAGTACTTGCTCTACTCCTGCCTGGCCCAGGCATGCTGCCATTCTCTGGGCAAAACACACAGTTCCTGCTCTCATCCAAAATCCTGCTGGGAAAGATGTATAATAAACACTTCAAGCAACTAACGGAGCAACTGGAGCCTTCCAGGATAGGCTGTAATTAGAGGGAAGCAGATTCTGCTCTATTTAGAGCCCAAGCAAGATTTTCTGTCTCATTTTGAGCCTTTCTTTATCTCTCTGCATCAGCTTGTACCCCTTAGGGGGAGGGCAGGTTGCCCACCTGAGTCACACCACTGCCATCAGCTCTGCTTTTTTTCCCCATCCCCTGCTACAAAGTGCAGAGGAAGAGCAAGGACAAGTTGTGCTTTACTTTTCCAGTTTCCACATGTCCCTGCTGTCTTCCATCCCTGAAGGTTTACATTTCTCTCCTCACCAAAGCAGAGCTGATTGCTGCTTTAATAGCCACTCTGACAGTAAACCTCAGCAGATTCCTAGAGGGCAGAGCACAACAGAACTATACTGAATTTGATTAAAGGGCCAGAATAACCTTTAACAGAGCCACCTGGGGCAAGTAAGCAGACAACTCTGCAGCTAAGAGCTCATGCAGGTTTCCTGATTGCCCAGAGGACAAGGTTCCTCACTTGTGGGGAATGGCAACCCAGTCACATTGCTCTGCTGGAGCTGGCATACAGAAGGATTGTTGCAGCCCTCCACTTGCACAAGAAGTGATTTCAGAGCTCTCAATCAGGAAGATAAAAGGACTACATCTGCTCAGGGTTATTGACATCATTTAATCTGAGCTTCTGTACAGTACAGCTTAGAGAACCCCTTTATCTTTGCATTTAGCTCATCAACTCAGACACTAAGCAAATGCCTTTCTGGAAGAGATGGAAAGTCTGCAGAAATGGAGATGTCATGAGGGCAGCAAGCTTCAGACCTTCTGAAGCTTAACTAGGGCAGAAGGATAAGCAGGCTGAAGCCCAACAGAGTCAGGAGGTCAGCGACAAGCCACAGAAGGTTTGGTCTTAGCTTTGCCTGTTTTAGAGATATGACCAAAGCCCAAAGTAATAACTGTCAAGCCCTCACTGTGAAGGGTTTGAGGAACATGTAAGAGGGAACAGAGCACCACAGCCAGCAGGACAAGCCCCCCAGCACCTAAGGCAGATGAGCAGAACAGCTCAGAGATGGCAGCCAGACTCACCCAGGAATCCAGATCCACAGGGAAACTCATGGTGATGAAGCCAGACCAACACCAAGCCAGGCAGCCAACCTATAGGTTAGTCAAGGTCTGCTGATGGTAAGACACCACCCTGTGATCACTTGGTAGTTCCACAGCAGTAGAAAGCAATGAAAATCAGGAAGGCAGCCTAGAGCAATAAGCACCATAACCACAAACCAGTACTTCCCACCTCAAAGCTCAGGTGGGCCCCAGGCTGAGCTTAAATAGAGCACCAAGCCGTGGGTGTGGACAAAGATTCAGGAGACGCTGGTTAGGGCAACTAATGCCCATTAGCACCCTCAGGGCCCAGACAACACAAGCCTCTCTTCTTGCACTTGAGAAAGTATTGCTGCAGGGTGGAACCCAGAGGTGGTTTATACTTTTCTTTCCTAAAGTGAAAAGGTTAATGTAATTTTCAGAGAAACTCCTGGGTTTTTTTTAATAGCTGGCTAAACTAGGATGTGGGTATGTATTTTCAGAGCAGAGGGAGCAGCCTGTATCTGAAGAGGGCTGGTGTCTTTTGCCTCTGAGGAGAGCCATGCACCATCTGATGGGGTTCACTGGCATTTCCACATTTGTGTTTCCATTTGGTTTGATGAGGCTGGAGCTTCTCAGCATCTTTTACACAGGATAGTTACTATGTGATTTCCCTGAGTACTAAATCACTCAGGGAAGAAACTTGGTGTTTCCCCGGGGTCTCCCCCTCCAACTTCACCTCACCTTTAGAGGGAGGTGACTTGCAAGACAATCAGAAAGGAGCACAAGCCCTTCTAAGGTGCCTTTTCTTTAAAGATGTGGAGCTCTGCAGCCTGTCAAGGCTGCTCAGAGATGTTTAGTTGTGGCCAAGGAGCATGCTGGATGGCTGGAGTCCTTGGCAGACCAGTGCTCCATGATAATGGAGACATTAAATCAGTGGTGGCAGCAAAAACTGCATAATAGATGCAAAATACAGCAGAAGCCTGATCCAATTTTGGCTCTGCCTTGTTAAGTAGAAAAGTATTTTAGGAGATGGAAAAACATCAAAAAGGTCAGAGTGCATCCTCCGTGCAGCACATCAGGAGAAGTAGCTGTTTGCACTGACTCATCTGTATCTGTAGACACATCTTCTGTAAACATATTCCCATACCGTCTTCATATGCTGGAATTCGGGTATGCAAATAAGGTGAGGTCAACAGGGGCAGAATTGTAAGCACCTGAAAGAGCCATCTGGCTGAACTGCAGCTGGTTGAAATGCTCTAGGACAGGAAAGTGACACTATCCAGCACAACTGGTACATCTACAGTTACACTGGGAGAGTTCTTGTCAATCAGTTTCCGGACAGCTTGTCAGTAAACAGAGGAGATGGACAGAGAGGGTTCCAGCCAAGATCTGGCATGTGAGGAAGTGAAACACTGCTCGTCCAGAAATGCTACATAGGCTTGGGCATTAATTTGAGGAAAAACACACGTAGCTGAATGTAGATCTTCCCATATTCAAGGAGCATCTACGATTTAATAGGCAGACTCAGAAACAGCTGCTAGCACACTGGATACAGCTCAGGACTTGCAGATGTAATGTGTTGGTTTATGATCACAGTAAAGGCAGAAAGTATCAAGAATCTAAACCCTTTTAGTAAGTAGGAAAGGGCTTGCAGGAAGGGGCTTATCTCCCTCTTTTTCTCAGATCATACATCCTGACCTATTAGCTGGTGCCTGCAGGCCCCTGCTCGTGTACCCCAAGCAGGTATGCATGCACTGTTTGTGTGTCTGTATTTGCTCCCTGCTGAGCTAAGGTTAAACAGCTTATGAGAAGCAGAGCACTGCTGCTCTCTCAGGAATGTGCATGCAGCATATTCAAATTAAACTGCATCAGGATCTGGCCCATCATGCCCTTTCCAAATCCAGATGCTCTTTGAAGTCAGTCTGACCCAGCATTTGTCGACAACCATAACCTCAAGGGGAAAATGCCCACAAGAAGGGACACCACCTGGCTCCATAAAGCCCTGCTTGCTTTACAAGGAGCACCCTCATCTTCCATCCAAGCCCAAGCATAGCCTGCTATGGACAGATCTCACCTCCCCCAGACTCTTGCCTTTGCCCCAGGCTGTCAGAGGCAGTGTACAATGTTTGAATCACAGCAGCAAGAAGCCAAGTGCTCAAGCTTGGCTAAACTAAAGGTTGTCAGGGGAGCAACTCCTCGCTTCATGAGTGTGTCTGGCTTGGCTTGCTGATCTCCAGAGCCCTGCAGTAAAATCCTTGCAACGCTCAGCTGGAACATGCCTGCTGGCAAGGCAGACCCTGTTCAAAGCAGAATCTGTTTTCACCCCTGTCTGCCCCCCTGTCCAGACCAGACACCTGATGCTGTCAACAGCCAAAACTTGCTCCAGGGAACCTGGAAAGCTCAGTGGCCGTGAGAGGAGGAACATGCCTTCAGACTGGCATTAACACTCCACTGAGCGGCTGATGCCAACATTAGCAAGGGCGCAGCTGCAAGAATTCATTGCGCTGCTGGATGCTGGCAACAACACGGTGGGAGGGCACAACTGCCTTTGTGGTGAGGATTTGGGAGGCAGAGTGAGCAAAATGACAAACAAGTAGCTCCAACAATGGCACCTCTCTGTTGCCACTGCTTACCCTGTGTGTCAAGTGAGGAGGGACCAGACCACAGAAGGCAGGTGAAAGCTGTAGGACAAACCTGACTGGTGCCTGTCAACAGCCCTGTCCAGCAGCAGGGCAAGGAACTGGGAAAATCAGGGGTCCAGCTTCATTCCCTTGTATTCTCTCATGGTCTGTGGTGGCATTTGCCCAAATATTTAGCCCTGTGGGTCAGTACAGGCATAACAGAGGCTTCACAAGATTGCAAGTGTTTACAAAGAATTTTTGATTTCTCCAGTGTGACACAAAACCTCTTTCTTTCCCCACACCCAACATACATCCCCACAACACACCAGTTTGCTTGACAGGCTTGTTTCATCCCTCATTACCACTGGTTTTACTCTCTCAGGGCTAGCACCTTTTCTGGCAAGGTGTGTGGATTCCCACAGAGCTGGGCACAGTGTGCTTGTGCTGGTAGCTGCTTTCCCCAGGGATGGTCTCTGCCCATAGCCGCTGGCATTAGGAGGTGAAGAGCTAACAGGTCTGCGTCCTGCCCCGAGGAATCACACCAGACCTCACCAGGCAGTTTCAGACACACAGCAGCTCAGCCATCTCCAGTGCAGACCTGACCCAGGCACACATTGAGGAGCAAAGGGCTCACTCAGGCAGGGAGAGAATGCCAGGGAAGTATCTCTATGAGCTGCTTGCAGAAAGCCCTGGTAGACTGAGACCCAGTGGGAAGGGAAAAAAACAGCCAAAACAATTAAACAAATACTCAGGAGGGAGCTGGCAGACAGAAAAGGCAACACGCAGAGCCAGTTTCAGGCTGAGTGTCATGTGCTCAGCCCCCAGCAGGGCCCAGGCACTGCTGGCTCCCAGTAACGACCAGGCTGAGAGGACACACACACACGCACATCACCGTGACAAACCCCACGGTGTCGGTGTCAACAGCCAGGGACTTGTCTGCTTGGCCAGAACAGAAGGGCAGCAGCCAGCTGACAAATTCCCTCGAGCTCAGGCTGGAGGCTGGAGATGTATTACAGTCCTGTGACTCTGGCCAGGCAAAGCAGTCACTGCAGAGCTCTGCTGCATCTTGCCCAGACAGGAACCCAAGTGGCAGCCAAGACATGAGATCAAGGCTGTCTAACCCAAAAGTGAGTAAGGAAGAGGTGGGAAATACATACGTAGGGCAGACTCACTGGGATACAGACTAAGCAGGCAAGACAGGGAAGGAACCACTGAAGGAAGGCCTTCCACAGGAATGGCAGTGTTTATGACACTGTCCTCTGGGCAGCCCTGTCCTGGGCACTGCCAGTTCCTACTCACTTGAAGTACAAATGTGGGATGTGTTTGTACCCTAGCCCAACCTCACAAACTGCTGAACAGCTGTTTCAACATCCAATGCTCACTTGTGCTCTTCATTTCTCCCTTGGCTGCAGGAATCCCCAAAAGAGGAGAAAACACAGAAGTACCGAAAAACAAATTTATTTAAAGGTATTTAAAACACATACAGCAAGAAAATTGCGTAAGAACACTGAGCCCATTCTGCCCTCCCTGAAAATGTTTGGCTCAGGGCTCCTCCTCCATTGCTGTGCCCAAAACCAGTGCCATGGGTACTTCACCCTCAAGAAATGGGTGTGAGAGAGGGTGTTTGGTTGAAGTGCCACTTTGATCCCGCCATAAACTGACATCTGCTGACAGCTGCAGAGAGATAACACCCAGTTATGGAAAGGAAGCCTCTTTCCTAGGTCTTCTGAACATTGCCCAGCAGGTATGGGAAGAGTTTTCACAGCCCACACAGATCACCATTAGTATCAGAAACAGCTATGCTTTGTTTCAGTTCTCATCTTCCTCTCCCTCACCACTCCTCCCCTGCAGAACCCAAGCACAAGGTCAACCCATGTGGGCATCCGAGGAAACGTCAGGTATTAGGCATGAAGGTCTTGGAGCAGAGACAGGCTGGTTCATGGAGAGTTGAAAGTAGTCTCAATTATCACCCATCAAGCTGTACAGTCACCATAGATGGAAACAGAGAATCCGTGAGGGTGTTTGCAATCCAAGGGGCATGGATAATGCTTTTCGAATGCTCCCACAGTCCCTCCTGCAGAGGAGCCCGTAACAACTAGTGACAAACAAACAGCAAACATGCCATGTGTACGGCCAGCAATTCTCTCCCTGCTGTGCTTAGCTACAAGGGAAAACAGTGAACGAATCTGCTAAACAGACTTGACTGGGCATTTAACTACTTAATTCTGTTCTATTTACAAGGTCTTCAGCAGCTCAGCACTCCCTTAATCCATAAGGCACAAAGCAAGCAAGAGAATGTACAGCCTAGTCCCTCTGGCTCAGGATCTCTGTAGCGTTCCTGGAGGGCTGGAAGATAGAGGTCTCATGTCACAGAAGCACGTGGCAGAGTCTGCTGCCAGCCTCAGAACTGCTGGACAATCAGCTTCCGCTTCACATCCCGGGTGAACCTGTTCATCTTGAACACTTCACTGTCAAAGAAGGCTGAGAGGTTGTGGATGTTGATCTGACGAGCCTGGGAGGAGGGGAGAGGTGAATGTTTATTTAATAAAAATAAGAACCATGTAGTTTTCCATAGCAGAAACTGCATAAAATGAGACAGTCAGCAATCTCTGCTCTGCTCAGCAGGAACCAGAACTGCAGTAGCAGGGGAGACTGCAGGTCAGGAGGCAGGAGAGAGCATTGGCAGAGCTGAGCTGAGCAAAGAGAAGATGCTGGCTCAGCACGTGCCTGCTCTCTACTCGTCCTTTTACTCCCACTCTAGCTAGAATGTAACTCCCATCCAAAAGCGCCCCCAGTACCTCACCCAGTGTCAGGGTTTTGCAAGAGTCCCCTGACTGGGGGCGGTCACACCAGCAGCACCAAGCTGTGGCTCTGCAAGTAGTTACTCTGCATATTCTATGCAAGGTGAAGAACAGTAGCCACCTGGGAGTCAAACACTGCTTTAGTGCCAAGCAAGTTCAATATTTTGCACAGAAAGGCCAAGTCAGGAGTGCAGCCTTTCCGACCGGGCTGAGAATGCATTAATGAGACAAGGAAGCCTCAGGAGGGATTGGAAAAGTTCATACACATAGATTTTTCTGCTTTTTCCTTCTGCAAATGCAGGTGCCAGGGAACCTAATTTCTCATTCACCTGCAAAACACCACACTGCAGGATTTACCTCTCCAACCCCAAAGCTTTATGAAGGTGCATGACAACAGAGGGAGAAGAATATAGCACTTCCAGTCAAGAGAGCAGCACATACAGAAGAGACAATCCTGATGCTGGGTTGAATTGACTACCACCAGTCCTTTTTATAGTATCATAGTGCAGGAACAGAAGGTAAAAGCTTGAGAAAACCTCTGCCTCTGAGGCTGCAGAGAGAGAGAGCATGAACCAACCTCAGACGAAGCTCAATATAAGCCCATACCTTGTCCACCAGGTCCTTCTCTGGGACTTCTATGGTGTCCTGCTGGGCTCCATAGCGGTTCCTCTGGTACATCACCTGCTCTGCGACCAGCTGCTTCAGGATGAACAGCAACAGCTCGTTGTTGTCCCGCTTGAATGAAAGGTAGCGGGAGAATGTCTGGGAGGAAGGTGAGATGAGCCATGAGCATCAGGAACAGGGTGATGATGCACTGCAGTCTCCAGTGCCCAGCATCAACCAGCCCCCTCCTCCCACAGAGCACAAGGGGAATCAAATGACACTGCTGTCACCTGTGCCCTGTTTCTCAAGGGACTTTGACCTTGCCAAGCTGCCACCTGCACATGCAGTGGCAGCCCTTTGACAGCCACAACACCCCTCTACTGAGTGCTCTTATTTCCATTTGAAATCTCAGGGGGGGCCGGTGCTGGTGCCTCTGGGGTGGAAGAGCAGTGCACTGCTGTGGAGGTGTGCTGCCCATGGGGACACAGCCGTGGGAGGGCTGGCCCTGGGAAAGGCACAGAGCAGCTTCCCTTACCCCAGACTGCCCTGTGTCTCCCAGCAGACGCTCACACTTGGCTGGCTGTTTGCGGCCAAAGAGAGAGGCCACGAGTCGTCCAGACAGAGGGCAGACATTCAGCAGTGGATAAATGCCAGGCCGTGGCCAGCCAAGAGCTTTTCGGAGCCAGGCCCTGCTACTCAGAAAAAAGGGCAGACTGCACACTAAACCACAATGGGTGTTGCCCTGTGGTTAAATGTCCCCTGAGTACACTAGAAAAATGTGAAAACACCGATTATCTGCTCAGCTCAATCACCTGGCAGTGGCAGCAGCAGCAGCCCTGTGCCAAAACAGCAGGGAAGGTGTCAAAAAAGAAGAGACATGGCAGTGCTTTCAATAGAGGTTCAGGTTACACTTCCCTCTCAGGCCCAGCAAAAACATTGCTACACCTCAGACTAAGGACAGGCAGTCGTGGAACAGTGCTGTGTTTGGGATGCCTCCTTGAGGCACCCAGCCAGAGCTGTTGTTATTGCACCATGATTAAATTATTTTAAGCATCCAGATGGCTGAGACTCTGCTATGGGAAACCTGGGGTTGAGCCCTTGAGGAAATCTTGTCTGACTGTGTGAGTGTGGAGTTGCGAAGGGGCCTCGGTCCCAGCTTAGGTGTCACAAGTGTGACTGCCAGAGGGGCTTCTGGATGGACAGGGAACTTTCCTTAACACTTCAGACCCACAGTTCTCCACTTTCAGGGGCCCAGCAGCTAGATCTACAGGACAGACCCCTGCAGAGCATGGAGGAGTCTCTTCCCGTGGCCAGGGTGGCTGCAGTTGGACCCACAGGGTCGGGGGTGCAGCCCCTGCACTGGGCTCACCTTGCGCATGCTCCGCATGACGCTGAACTTCTGCGTGTCGATGAAGCTCTCCAGCATCACCCGGATGGCCATGTTGACATCATCCTCCACCACGTAGTCCCGCAGGTGCATTCGGGCGTGGGCCTCGGCCATCCGGATCATGGACTCGATGTGCCGCACCGTGATGGGGATGCTGCCGGTCGCCTGAGGGCACAGGGGAGGAGGGAACACCTTACTGAAGGATGCAAGACAGGTGGTTTCTGGCCCAAGATCCAGTTCCTCTCACACTGCAGGAAGCTGCTCTGGACATCTGAGGAGGACTCAGGCTAAGGAGGCTCTGCCACCTGCTGGCACAGCCTGTTCATCTGAATTCAGCACAGTGAGAGGGGATGCTGTGGGGTCACTCTCTGACACTGTTCAGGGCCTTTCCATGATGAGCAATCCAGCTTCCACTAGCAACTTTTTGGAGGAATTAAAGCAATAAAAATCCAATTAAAAAAGAAAACCTAAGAAAAGGTATAGTTTTTCCAAGCTTCAAAAACCTCCCTCTGAATTCTACAAATTTCTCTTCAACTTGAAGAGCATGAAACAAGCCTGAGAGATCCCACAGATAAAAGAGAAGGACATTCCTACAGATAATGGTTCCCTGTAATGTAGCAGGAGCACATGGGTCTGAGTGAATGCAAACATCTCCTGTGGGCCTGCCAGACTGGGTGACAAGAGGACTTTGTCATGGCAGGCACTATGCATGTGTCCAGTCCATCAATCCACACATCACCAACAGGCAAGACTCTTCATTTAGATGAAGAATCATCTGTTCTGCAGACACTGCAGGATTTGCCTGTCTCTCACAAAACAGTGACAGACTTTTGTGATGGGAATGGCAAGAATGTGTCAACATATACTGGAGCAGTCTCAGGATGATTTGCAGTCTAGATACATGTTTCTTCCCCCCTTTCCTCAACATTCTCACCATAGACTCCTTCCTGAGGTCACTGTACATCCTGGCCACCTTGTCCTGGTCCATCTGGTTGAGTTTAGGGTGGACTTTCTCTTTGGCATAGATGATGTATTTCCTCAGGATCTCTTGAGGAATGGGTTCAACTCCATATGTGTTGGGAAGAATGACCTCATCATCATCCCCATTCACTGCCTCCTTGCTTCCTGGGTGGTGCTTGACATGGCTGCCAACAACAAACCGGGCAAGCATTTCATCCTGCAAGAGAGCAGTGGACTGAGACACTGAGCACACTCACTGGACAGAAAAACTTAATGGGCAACTGCCACTGAGCATCCCAACAGCAGCATGGCGAGCCCAGCACAAGCTCAGATTCACAGCACAGCCTGTACCTGCACAGAGTCCACTGTGTCTCTCACCACACACAGGATATCAAACCGAGAGATGATGGGCTCTGTCAGGTCTACATTCTCTGAGAACGTTAACGACGGGTCATATCGCCCACCTGGAGCACAGAGACAGTCAAAGTCAAACGTGGGCTCCAAGGCTGAAGCTCTGGAGCAAGCAGAGACCTTCAGCACTCTACTGAAGACTTTACTGCTTTCTTGATCTCTGCTCCAGACTGAAGAAACCACGCAGAGGGAAGGGAAGTTGTGCCACACTTTTCATGACCATGGACTGATGCTGGAAGCCTGAGATAGTCCTGTAGACTCTCAGCACTTACCTATGGGATTGGCAGCAGCAATAATGGTGCAGCGAGCTTGCAAGGATGTGACGATGCCTGCTTTGGAGATGGAAATGCTTTGCTGTTCCATGGCTTCGTGAATGCTGGTCCTATCCTGATCATTCATCTACAGGAAAGCAAGAATGACTTAGAGTAAATCTGTATCTGTACCCCACCATCCAACACACCAAGGGGAATCAGCTCCTGATGCTCTGCAAAGGCAGCAAACTGCACTATGGACCAGCAAGGGCCTAAGCAAACTGCAGGAGCCTTGGTTAGCTGGGAAATGTCTCCATGAGTTACGGTGTGTCCTTACGCAGATGTCACAGCTGGTCCCTTCACAGCTAACCCTTCCCAGAGAGCTGAAGCTGTGCTCACCTTGTCGAATTCATCAATGAGGCAGACACCTCTGTCAGCCAGCACAAGGGCTCCTGCCTCCAAAGTCCACTCCTTGCTGACGGGGTGCCGCTGGACATAGGCTGTGAGGCCCACAGCAGAAGCACCCTGGCCAGTGGTGAAAATTGCTCTGCTTGATGCCTTCTCTATGTACTTCAGAAACTGTGATTTCGCAGTACCAGGGTCTCCACACAGAAGCACATTGATGTCACCACGGACTTTGTGTTTGCCGCCTACAAAAGAAATGGGAAAGCCGTGTCAGCAGGTGAGTGCATGGTTTGAGAGTAACCCTGCCCTGAGCACCACGAAGTTGAAGGGAGGGCAACCAGCAGGCAGGAAAATCAGGTTACAGGGAAGTTGAGGGAAAAAGAAGGTCAACTTTGGAGGCAGTCAGGTTTGTAAAACAGACTTTCTAACCTTGCAGAACACATCTAAGGAGATTATAACAGATCAGGGGGCTGAAAGCTCAAACCTCTGAAGGGGCATCAAATGTGGCCTTCTGGGGGAGGGATAAAAATTTGACCAGGTTTGCAGCAGGCGTTATTTTCAGTCCTGGTATTTCTGTCATAACAGTTTTCAGTGTGATAAAAGCAGCCATTTCAGTCACAGATATCCTCAGTCTGTTACCCTGTCTATCACCAGACCACTCAGACAACTCTAGCTGCTCTCAATGCAACAGCAGAGACAAACCTGGACCTATTAGCCCTCTGCTGAGTGAGGCCCAAGTGACATAAGTGACACTCACCTGGGTTTTTGGGCTCTCCACCAAAGAGAGCCAAAGCCAAGCCCCTCTTGATATCTTCATGTCCATAAATAGATGGGGCAATGCTGGCAAAAATCTGAAAGGAAAACCAGAAGAGATGTCCAAGGAATATAATTTCCCATTCTAGGCAGAATTTTGCATGAACATCAGCAAGGTGCCACATCTAAAGCTACTCTTAAGATACTGTTTCCTCTAAAGAGTATTTTATTATACAGGCTGTAGGGGCTTGGCTTTTTCAAAGGTAACTACCCACCCAGTGTCCCCTAAAGGACCTTGACAAAAATGGTGCTGTTGGGGCATGACAGATTATTTAGTCTGGTGCTGAAAACTGCTGCCACTGCCTCCACAACCCTTTTGTACACAACACACATCACAGCAGCTGGTATCAGCTGTTGCAAAGCTGGAGACCTTGATCTGAGGCTTACTCACTGCATGATTAGTAGCTGAATGGGCTATGCCACATATGAACTGTCATCATGGTCAAATGTTAAGAACAACTGACATATTTTCACAAAGGTATTCTGAAAATAACCTGATGCTGGAGACTACTCATGTTAAAGCAGTCCTGGCTCAACTGAAGCTTCTCCATCCACTGCAACAGCTGTTACTGTAAGAACAGCACATTTAAGGCAAGAGAGGCAAGTCTCCCATTACAGAGCTTAAACCTGACACAAGTGAAGCTGGATATGCACCAATGCAGGAACCTTGTTCTTTCAAGTACTGGGTTCAGGTCTCAGCATTAAGGGGAAACAAAGCTAAGATCTCTACCACACTTAAGCTAAGTAACAACATCCTCCTAAGGGGGTTAGAGACACAGTCACTGGCCTCTCAGAACACTTCCCCTGCTTTGCTTTCAAGACACAGGAGGAGAAAACTGGTCAGATACAAGCAGTGTGAGTGCCTCTCATCCATATCCCAGCCCTGTTGTGATGTACAAGGCTCAGAGAAGGAAGGGGAGAAACAGAAAATTTGATGCCCAAAAGTACAAGGAAAGTTTTTTGTTTAGTTCCATTCTATAACTGACTCTCATCAACAACTATCTGAGAGCTAGAGAAGACCATTCAGAGGAAACTGGGATTTCTAAAGATTCCTTTAGCCACTGTTTGGCCAGCTGACATGTTTCATTCCTTTCTGATCTGTCTGCCGGGTGATGACAAGCTGTTAACAGGAAAAGAAGGGATGTCTGAGGTTGACCCACCTTCTCTCCAATTTGCTCATCCTTGGAGAGACCCACAATCACTTTCACATCTTCATCAGTGAGTTCTCCAACAGCCAGCTTGTTGTCCTTCTTGGCAATGTGGTTGGCCAGGATCACAGTCGCAAACACTGGGAACCCATTGGCAGTGTTCAAGGAGCCATCATAGTTGTTGTGGTAGATCCCTGTAAGCTCCTGGGAAGCAGGAAATGCTGTGTCAGAGTTGTATAATATAACACAGTTCCTTCTCCTTTTTAAGATAAGTCTCCAAAGTAGTTGCCCAAATGCATTTCCTAATCCCTCCCCACAACCCTGCAGATGTTCCGGTGACATCACTTGTCAGAATTTAAAAATGCTCTGTGCTCACCCCATACTTGAACAATGTACTCACAATCTCATCCCCTGGCTTGCAGCTGTCCACCAGGTCAGCGAGGAGAATGGCGTCCTTGGAGCGGGGCAGCCTGCCAGCCGCTACCTTCCCAGGGCTCTCCTGGATCTTGATGCGCTGGTAGTTCTGATAGACTGTCTGCACAACAAAACAGAAGTTACTCAGTAAGTCTGGCAGCACAGCTGATGCTTTTCACAGGCACCTCACCAGAGAAGGTCCGTTCCAAGACTTAGTATACTTCTGTCAGAAAACTAAAGGCATGGGAGGATGGAGGTTGTGAGGAGCAATTCCTGGATGTGATAGACAACAACGGGGACAAGAAAGCACTTTGCCACATCTCACCACTGAGTTTCAGCCTCCACAGTGTTTGCCCACCCAAATACTGGACCAGTTCCTGGGAGGAGGATACTTCACTTGTGAAAGTTAAAGGTATCAAAGCAAAGAATGGAAGTCAGAAGCGCCGCATCAGTGATTTTGCTACTGTCCTCTGGTTTCTTTAGGCTGACAAATCAGGACATACTGACCTAACTTGGGAAGGAGGAGAGCTGGAGAGTCTGTATTTCTAAAATATGGGTAAATAACTGTATCACAGAGATAACTGTGGCAAAAGATTCAAACCGAACACCTACATTGTGGCAGTAAATAACTTTTTTTTTTGTTACTAAATTGAATACATTCAAGTCAGGAGCTCAAATAGACAAGATCTTCACAGACCCCTGGCTATAGCAGCAGACCTCTCTTCCTTCATCAAGCTGTTCAACGGCAAGGCTGGGAGGAACAGGCAGTGGACCAAAATGAGCAGCCAGGCCATTCAGACAAGCACATCATCTCTTACCTCTTCCATGTTGATTTCAAAGGGGCCAAGAGACTGACACTCTGGACAGGAACCAGGTTTCACTTCCTGGTTTTGGGACTGGAAAAAGGGTCCCAGGATGAAGCTGCACTTGCTGCAGTTGTATTTGACCATGCTGAGCTGAGGCAGAACCCCTGTGCAACTTGTCACCACTCCACTGGTCCGGATCAACTGATTCAAATGCAGTTGCCTGAGGAAAGAGAAGGCATTGATGCCCTGGATGCAGGGCATGGAAAGCAAAACATACTACAGAAATGTATGTGCTACAAAGCATAAGTTTTCTACCAATGTTTGTGTTTTAGCTTGGGGATTCTGAAAGTTCACCCTTCGTATGACTTTTTTGCCTGGCATAACTTCGGTCATCCTGTCAGACTTACCCCAGGTTTAGCTCACAGGTCAGTCCTCCCGAGCCCCCCTAAGCCTGCTGCAGGCCCCACAGCCACTGCTGGTAGTTCTGCTGCTTACCTGAGTGACCGCAGCTCTTCCACCAGAGGGAGGTGGGAGATGCGGACATGGATCTCCTGAGCAATACGATCATACTTGGGGTACATGGCCAGCACCACTTCCTTGGCTGCTTCATCAAAGATCTTCAGCATTTCTGCAGGGGCCTCAGGCAGAAAGTAGGCAAGGACATGTTCCTGGGCTGCCAGGTCCTCATAGTTCACCACCAGACTCTCTCTATTCTCTTAAGAAAGAGATAGGGTGAATTGTAATTTCAGCCTGCTCACTCCTCAAGGAGTTTTGCAAAAGATAGCCAGAACAGACAAGCTTCTATACTGCAGGCTGCAGTTTGCACCTCCCCTGAAAAATGTTTAGAAGTCACCAATTTGAAAATCGGTGCAAAACTGATTTAAATTGATTTCTCTAAGAAATTCTTTATCAGTACCAAGCTTGTGACTGTTTCTCTCTAGTTCTCCGTATATACTTCCCAGACTCAGTGTTCCTAAGATTCAAAAGCCTCAGCCCAAGACACAACTCTCTCAGAGACTTTCAGGAAACAGAAGTTAATAGGAGAGACATTATGTGTGCTGAATGGTTGGCAAAAAACCTCCTGTGTCTTATGTTCATGGAAAGGGATGAGACAAATCCCTTTTATTTCCGAGCTTCATAAAACTGATCCTGTTCCAGAGCTAAGCCTCTGCTCAATATAAAGAAGAAATACAACAAGTACAGTTACAGGAGCTGTTCCTAGATGTGACAATTTTGGCTTTTAAAATTCATCAATGACAGCCTTAATGACTGCTTCTTCTGGCAGTGCCTAGTTAGAATATAAGGCTGCAACACTGACATAGTTTCCAAAGTCACAATCTCTACTTGTGTCCCCTTGCTGCATAATCCAGTTTCTAGTGTGAGAAAGTTACTGGTGCAGACAGCAAGCAATTGTTGTCTCTTTCAGACTGCAAACTTGCAGACCACTGTCTGCTGCCCCACATATTCTTTAGCTAGCATTTCTACAATATGAATATTAATGAGCAGCAGACACCAGGGGCCTTCTAATTAGTCAGCCAGAATCAAAGAAGATAGTAGAGATGTTTCCATTATTCATTTATCTCCATCAGCATGAGACTTTCTTAAAGTGCTGACTCAATGTCTGGAACAAAGAGGGCAGGCAGAAAAGAATTCACCTCTGGATCAGACCACCACAACATACTGTGACCCACATAAAGAGAAGAGAGAGAGCCTCTAATCACCAAGCCCCACCTTTGCACATATCACTGATCCTCTCCTTGAAGACGTTGTGCCCATGATCATCCACATGAGTCTTCAGGAAGTTCTTGAAGCGGTGGTAGATCTCAAGCCGAGGAGCTGCCATGGAAACCCACTCCCTCACTGAATGTCCTTTCATGTCTTCCAGGTTCTCAATGCTCTCAATCATGTCTTCATCTTCCTCTTCTGTGCCTTCAGCAGCCCGTTCTGCCAGCCGCCTCTTCCGGGAAGGACGGTCTTCATCTTCATCATCACTGTCTAAGGGTTGGGAGGAAAAACTGTTGAAGAGCTGGGATTCCCATTCCCACTCTTTGGATTAGTCATAGTCAGATTGCACGGGCTGTGAAAGCAAATAGGTCAGAGCCTGGGATACAAACCAAGAAACATCCTAGGCCTAGCCTAGATCCAGTTCTATCCTGGCTCCAACATCTTCCACAACATAGCTTAAGACTTTAGGGGTGTGAATAGGAAAATTTGTATGTAACAGCAAACATTCATGTCCATTACTGCGCTGACCAAGGAACGGGCTTCTAAGTGCATCAAAGGCCCTCCCATTCAGCCCACAGAAGTCTCTAAAGGAACACCAACAAACTCTATAAAATACCCTTGGTGGAATCCCAATCCTTTGATACTGGCCCAGGATGCTGACTTTGTTTCAGCGGTAACCAGAAGAACACACCAAATGAGTTCCTAGGAAGACCAGATGAAAGGGATCATGCACTGGGAAACCCAGCAAAGCTCACAGCCAGTGATTTCACTAAGAGCCCAGATACACTGGTGCTCTAGAGACCTCCCTGCTAACTTGAGGATAAGAGCCCAGCCAGACCAGGCCACAGTCAGCCACAGGAGGACCAGCAGCCCCACTTGGTACAGCTCGTTCCACCTACCGTAGAGCAGCCCCCTCCTCATGCGGCCCATGCCCTGCTCCAGCTCCCGGTCCCGCTGCCTCATCACTCGCTCTGCAGCTTCCCGCTGGCTGGCTGTCAGCTCCTCCACGTCCTCATCGTCCAGGGCCAGGCCCTCTGCTTCGTACACATCCAGCTCAGGGATGGGGCGGTAGTCCCTAGGACACACAAAGGAATCAGGCCAGGAAAACCCTTCCCTGGCTAGTGCTGGGCAGGTGTCAGGACAGCTGTTCCGCAGCAAGACAGAACGTGTCAAGCAGGAAGGAAGGCACTTTACAAAGAAAGATGCCCTGCAGCAAAGGGCTCCAGCATCACTGCTACAAATGCCAAGGCTTCAGCATCGTGGTTAGGAATGCCAACATTCAAGCCTTTGCATTGTAAAGTTCACCAGCTTGCTGGAAGGCTTGGCAGTATAAAAAACATCGAAATTTATATCCACAGGAGTAAAGAGCCGAGCGGGATCCACATCATGCATCCAGGGAGATCCTGGTTTACCCACACGATGGCACTTTGCAGTCAGCTTTGCTCAGTTCTCCCACGACTCAAACAACACGCCCCGACCTTTCTCCACTGTCCAGCAGCTCTTCACTCCCCCGAGTGAAGAACTACCAGCACAGCAGAGGGACCCTACCACGGCTGAGAGCCCCCCTCCATATCACCGGCTGCACTGACATCCCCAGCACCCCATTCCGGACACAGCCCTCCGCAGAGGCTGCCTCCCACTGGTTTCCTTACCTTTCCATCCCTTCCCCGATGAGCTCTTCCCCTTCTTCCTCCTCCTCTTCGGGGAGCCCCCCGGTCCCCAGGAGCCCTTCGGATTCATCCTCGAAGGGGGGCAAGTCCCGGCCGGGGCTGGACGTGAGGGCATCGCCGCGACGGGAGCTCCGCACGGGGCTGGTGAGGGCAGCCTGCGACTCAGAGGAGTCCTGCGAGGGCGGAGGGGGGGTGAGGGTGTGGGGCCCGGGGGCAGAGGGGCACCAGTGCTCCCAGGGCCCTCAGAGCAGGGGGCGGCGGTCAGGAGAGGGGCACGGATCACCGGTGAGTTATAGTAATTAGCCCTCCTCGCAAATAACAATGGAAACACATGGTGGGGCTGGGAGGGGGTAGGTAAAATCCATCCTCCGAACCCAGCGCAGCCGTAGCGGAGAGGAAGGGTCCGATCCTGCCCCGGCCCGGCTCTCCTCTCCGGAGCAGGCCACGTAGGAAACTTCCCTGGGAGT